>APFE031757358.1:11719-50589 GCA_000404065.3 Pinus taeda
AGATTTTATTTCAGATGCAAGAGCAAGAGGATCATTATTTTGCAGTTCAAGAGTGAAGAGTTTAATCATAAGTTGGATGACTTCAAGTGCAGAATGTGAGTCATAGAGCTCTTTCAGCTTTTGTAAAGCTTCAAAGGCAGTTGAATATGTTGAAATGTGGCGACTCACCTCCTTATTTACAGACGATGCGATTAATGCATATGATTTGCTGTTCTTGTTTTCCTAGATGGCGAGCTCTTTGTCTGATCTAGTCTTTTCTGGGTCACTATCTCCTTCTCCGACACACACTCCTTTCCACAACTCATTGAAGATGAGGGTGTGTTGTACCATCCTGGACTAGTCAAGATAGTTCTCCTTGCAAGTGAGAACTATTCCTATCATAGAGATGATTGAATGCATTCTGTAAAAGATTACTTCTGCTGATATAAAAAAACTTTTGCTGATAGACTAATACTTCTGATGGAAAAAAAAATTCTCTTATGAAAAAAAAACTTCTGCTGCTATATAGTCAAATTTTCTGCTGCTATCCTCGACATCTAAAAGTATGATGGACTTCAATCAAACAACGTTTCGATCACCAGCTTTTCAATCACCATTTAAATATATCTCTTTATATGTCAGACAACATTTCAATGTTAAAAAATGTTTCAAATATATCTCAGCGTTTAAAATAAATATCCGCTCATAATAGTGACATATCATAGCATGTGTGTTTCTTAAAACTGCGCTATCCATATATCAATCAACGTTTAAAATATCAACTTACATCACCATGTGCGTTTCACAGGCATTCTCATAGCATGTGCGGTTCACCATGTGCGTTTCTTCAAACAGCAGTTAGAGACATTCTCAGACAACTTTTCATATATATTGCAATGAACACCATGAAGGACAACGTTACTAAAGCATTACAATCAACAATTTCGAAAACTTCGTATTCAACAATAGTACATATGGATTCCCATGGGCACACAACGTATTTATGCTTTATATTCAATTTAACATTCTAATGCAACATGGAACCTTTATAGCCTTACAGTAGATCCTTGGACAATCTGTTTAATAACCGATTTTTCTGATTACAAAGTCAGCTGAAGCCTGAACAACTATGAAGCCTGAATGCAAAATGTGTAGCAATTTTACAGCTGTATGATGTCATAACACTATGTTTTCATTTGAACGCTTGTTTATTTTTCAAACAAATGGAACATATGGACATTCTGTCCTTTAATACACACTTATTTATCAATGCGGAGAAGTAGCAACGTATGGGTTGAGGTTGATTCATATGGGCCGAGGTCGATTCATATACCATTCACATACACATCCACTCAATACATATTTCAGACAACGTTTTAATATTGCAGCCTTTTAATATCAAACAACCTTTTTAATATTGCAGCCTTTTAATATCAAACAGTGTTTTAATATCCGCTCAATACAACATCGTTTTAATATTGCAACCTTTTAATATCAAATAGTAATTTCCGCTCAATACAACAACGTTACCTTCAGGCACGCGTTTCTCTCTTTCAGTCGTTTGGTATGCAGCTTCAGGCAGCGTTATCTTTAGCAAGGCGTTTCTCTCTTTCAGTCATTTGGTATGCAGCTTCAGGCAGCGTTTCCTTTAGGTGTTGGACAGAGGAGTAGAAGGCAGGCAGTGGACAGAGGAGGTACAAAGCAAGGTTAAAAAAAGAACCTGGGACCTATGCTCTGATACCATGTCAGGCCAGGAGTAACTCCAAAAAACTGATTCGTTTATTCATTTAGCCAACTTTCTATTATATACATGAATGTGATTGTTCAGTTCATATTCTCGATGACTGTTCACATTCAATTCCCCCAATCACTGAGGATTAGGTGTCAACAAATGAGACTCTTTCCATATTACAACAGAGTCAATTTTCCAAGCCCTCCAGTTAAATCCTCATGACTCTTTACACCCTTTTTCTTCTAATTCTATAATGGAAATCTATTAGAAACTTTCTTTCCCATAGAGAGCTCACATATTTGAGCCGTTTTTACCAGAAAACCCAGAATTACCAAGAACCAACCCACCTTATCCCTTTGCAATGTTTCCTGAGATGTCTACACAGGTAATTTCCTTAGTGTCTTGTCTATTAGGATATCCTAGTGATTAGTGGGTTGATTAAATCATTTTGGGATTTCTATCAGTGTTTTCTTCTTGTAAAAAACCTTCAACTATGTTGAACTACATTCAGGTTCTTTCTGATGTAATTCATGACCAATTTTTAAAGTTGAGTATTCAAGGATCATTTAAACATCAATTGGTCTTGGTTTAGTTGTTCTTATATCATCAGCTAGAAAAATTCAACTTTCCTTTACAAAAGTTGGATGCTAAAGGGAAACCTCTATCAGTGATCCATTGGACATATTTGGTGAGGAAAACATATGAAGAGTTTTCTTTCAGTGATTTTGTTAATCAATTCTTGGATATAGCTACTTTTTTGTTAAACAATGATGAAGTACCTAGGATTTCATCATAGATCAAGAGAATTCTGCATCTGAGTGAGCAGACAAATGTTGGAGACTAGTATTTATACCAGAATTTCACTGAACTCGGGATTTGTGGTTGCGAGATTCAACTATACATATTTCTAGTGTTACTCCCCATGAATATTTTTGCACTTGAGTACATCAGACAAATGATGAACATGGATGAGGTTCATTTTGTTTCTAGAAAACAAAAAGCTCAATTTAAATTGAAAGTGTAGGTTGGTCCATTCATAGTCAACACCAGAGCTGTAGAGAAAGAAGTCAATGAATTAATTAGGTAGATGAAGTTTACGTTGATTTTTAATTGGTCATATGATCCATTAGGAGTAATCTCATCAATGAGAATTTCTCAGAAAGCTACACCCTATATGCATGTGGAAAAACCTAAAATTGAGCAATATGCCAATAGGGAAGAATGGACAGAGAATACATTGTAGGAGATTGAAAATCCAGTTTCTAGTAAAACAACATTGGAAACTTCAAGGATGATAGAGAAAGAGCTAAAGAGACCAAGAAAGTGTATCTTCAGAAGGGTCAAAGTTATAGAAATCAACATTTAAACTATTCAAAAGGAGAAAAACTATAAATCTTGAAGAAGAATCTTCAGAATATCAAACTTCCAAAGAGATTACTACAATTGTAATATCAGCACAGTCTCCCTTTTCACTACAACAAATTCTTGAAACCACGTTGGATTCTCCTTCTTCTCCTTCTTCTCCAAAACAACAAAGTATTTTTTCAAAGTCCTTAGAAATGAAGAAGAAAAATGAGGCCCTAAAGACTCTAACATATTATGACTAGATGACAAATAAATCTTAAAGACTCTCAATGGGAGTCTTGACTCAAGAATAAAATATCTTGCTCATGAAACCCATGAAGCAAGTCAATACAATAATTTTATTTTTCTTCTTTGCATCTCATTATATAAAATCATAATTACATGTCATTATGAAGATCGAACTTAGTTACACTTTTCAATAGAGAATACTTTATTGTTAAGGGGATAATACGATCAAATTGGCATCATATTCAAATATCCAACTAGATGAAGTCTCGTAAAAGTGTTCCCTACCTTGTTAGGGATGGCTAGGTGGTCAACCCTATTAAGTGCTTCCATCCCCTAAGGGGAGGTGACATGTCTAAGGTCAACCCTTTAAATCATATATTTTTTGTGATTGTGTTTCAATGGAGTGGAGATGCTTAATGGAAAGATTCCATGGTCATGAGACCAACTGATGAAGGTTCATCATTATGAGTGTATAGATGTATGGAAGGAGAAATTGTGGAGGCATGAATTCCCCCTTTCCTCAACTTTATTTTTTCACTCCTATGGTGCGACTTCTAGTTCTTTTTGATAAGGCTTTGATGAGCATCATAACTTAGGTATCCAAGCTTGTGTTTAATGATATACAATTTATTTACCCTTTTAATGATGAGTCAACTTCTCCCTCATCAGGGTCGATACATGCAAGGTTCATTATTATATTATGGAGCATCAAGTGTTTAGGAACCGAGTGATGGCTAATGAGAGGGGTAGAGCTCATGCTAGGCTTTTTCTCACATTCAAATTAATGTCCCAACCATATTTTCCATTTGAACTTTTCTTTGTCTTTCATTGTGGTCACTTTATGCTTTTACCTTTCTTTTAGTTGCATCAACCTCTAGGGAAATTTTTTTAGGCCCTGACTCAAGGATGAATATATGAAGGTGCCAGTCCCAATGAACCAATGATAGAAAACCTAAAGGATGGATGCGAAATTAGGGGAATGGTCAAGAGTAGTAAGTATGAAAAGGTTATGGAAATGCTACTTCAATCCAATTTTCCCATGTAGTGATGCTCCTATAACTCTAAGGCATTTGAGGAGGTCTCACTAGACTAGGGTAAAAAAATAACCCCTTTATCCATGTTAGAATGCCAAAAACATTAAGTAAAAGCACATGATTTCAAAATAGTTAATGTGCCCGCCGCGTGGAAACCCACCTTCCTTTAAGAGGAATGTCAAATGGCGACATGTGTCTAAATAGTGAAAATGGTGGAGAAATGTGGCATATCATCACATACCGATCAAATATAGGGTTGTTTCTTAGACGAATACCCAAAGTAGGAGAATTTTTTCTCTTATGGGGTTTCCCACTTTTCATGGGTAACATCTGTCTCTAACTTAAGGACATTTTCTCACTATAAATTGCATGACCCATATGCTTGAACATGAAGTTCATGAGAACCCCAACAATCTTTGGGCTCGCAGACCTGTTACCTACACACTCAAATCAACTTGATCACTAGCATGTGTACAAGGTGCTAATCATCACCCTTACATTTATATAACATATATGAAAATTCATATTGAAAAATAAAAGGTTAGATAAATTAAATATAATATATTATGCAAAGACATCAACGTGAATAATGAATAATTAGGATGCATACACAATAATGCAACACATAATCTCTATGCAACTACCTAAACACAAATGCATAAGATAATACTAGAAAAGTACTCCTTTAGGAGCTGGCCATTCACCAGTAGTGGGGTGGGTTATCCTTCAGGGGTTTCAAGGTAGTATACATTAACACTCGTAGAGCCAATTAATTTGTAAGGTCCTATCTAGAACTTATCAAACTTCTTATGCATTTTGGGTTTATCCTTCCTTTTGTCCCATAATAGAACCATGGTTCTTGGCTCAAATTCTCTAGGCCTGGATTCTTGATCAAATTTAGTCTTAAATTTCTCCTAATTCTTACCCATTTAGTCTAAATCGAGGTGTTGGGACCCATCTAACTTAATGATTTTATCAATTCGAGATTCAAAACATCTGTCTGATTCATCTATAGGCATTCTAATACTAGCAATTGTAATTGGATTGGGAGGTTTTCTTCCATTGTACATACAAGCTAAAAAATGACTCAACATCCAAAGTACATATTCCTCTCCCAAAATAAGTACTTTGGAGAATTGTTGAACATGTTTCAAATGACTTAATTAAATCCTTTATCCACTCCAATGGAACATAATCGAAAACTCACTTCAAAAGAAGGGAATCAATTTGAGGGTGCAACCAAGTGTAAACAACTTGTAGGAAGTATTATCTTTTTTGCTTTCGTTAAGTATCTATTTGTAGCAATTAGTTGTATAGGATTAAAAGCCACATTTGGTATCAGAATAGTGTTGGCTTCCAAGCGATGCCTTTGTGTCTAAGGGGTTTGGCTCGAGCCTGTAGTAGACCTTGTTACAGTGGAAACTCAAAATGGAATACTTTTTGGTGGACAAAGATTAGTGGATCATTGTTGATCTAGTTACTCCACCAACGGAGATGTCAACATAAGATTAGACAAATTTGGATTGAAAGGCAAAGAGAAAAATACAATTATGTCTCTTAGATTCAACATTATTGAATGTTTTAGAAGAATCTATAACAAATGATTTTTGGGACAAGTTAGGTGCTTTGTATCAATTTAAGTTTGCAATGAACAAATTGTTCCCATAAAAGAAGATATATAACTTGAGGATGAAGGATGGAGACTCAGTGATAGAGCATCTAACTTCCTTCAATACTATGGTAAGTCATGTTGGTCCAAAGGTCACAATGTGAGGAGGGGTGTGAATCACTGTGAAATGAATTTTACCATTTCACAACTTCTCATAATCATGCAACAATATAGGAATGCACCATAAGAAATTTATCATCAATTACAATAATGAATCATCATATCAATAACATATCAAGAAGTCATAAAAAATTCAAGAAGTCATCACATCATAAAGAGATAACTTTTTGGGTGGAAACCCCTATGGGCGAAAACCACCAATCTTCTTCTTCTTTATCTTCAATTCATTTACATCAATTTTCAGGACCCGATCTGCTGGAAGCAACTACCCTCAATAAATGCAAGCTGCCACTTGTGGTAGGCTACAATCTGATTGAGGCACCAACCTCAAAAGATGCAAGAAACTTCTTGTTATAGGCCACAACTTGATTGAGGCTCCAACCAAGAATGGGTAAGCTCCAACCTGCTCTAATCTCCAACCTAATGTGAGACTCCAACTTCAAGAATGAGTATGCTCTAACCTATTCTAGGCTCCAACTTGATTGAGGCTCCAAACTTAGTGGATGCATTGACCTCCTTCTTCAATTTTGTTTTGGACCTCTATTCCATCTTATTTTCAAACTAGATTCACTATCATCATATATTAGTGAACTATAAGTAATGTCACAATCTATAATCTGTTTTCATCATCATGGCCTCTACCATCATCTTAACTTGCACATATTGTCAGTATAACCTGTAAACACAGTTGTTGTCACAATCACTGCAAATAATGCCACTTCTACAATCACTATCATTGCAACTTGAAAATACTGATGTTGTCACACATAATCATATCAATCTCTATCATACTATTTCCTCTTCGTAACTCCACCAATTTCATCAATTTGGTCACTCAAATCCCTTCTAGGAACTTATTTTCACCATGCATCAAAAACCATTGCATCATGCTCATAGATCCTCAAAAACATGTTCAAGAAGTTTTGGTCATGAAATAAGCATCAAAATAATATCACATACCTCTGGTTAGATCCATCTCAGATTCCTAATAATTCAGCTTCTCCCAGAATTCAATTTGGACAAATAATCCTCCCAAAAACTCATAAAACCATAATAAACTATATACTAAATTAAATGTTCTACAAATTGCCCCTTTCTGGGTGCCTTTCTAGGAAATGGTATTTTCTCGGTGCTAGTGCTACACAATGCATGCCATCAACTTGACAAAATGAATTCGATAACAAAAAAAATTAAAAATTAGATCTGTGATTGATGCCAATCTAACTTGGGACCTTCATTAACACAATATGTGCCAACTACCAAATTAGTTGTCGAGTGATGCTTGTAGTGTCATGCCATTGAACTATACTTGTTATTAATTCATGGTGTAAGTCTTTAAATATTAGTTGGATCCCGAACCTTAATGTATCGGTGTAGGGTCTTCATACACCACAAGGCCTGATCTCCATGTAATAGAAACAATGTATAATGATCGAACATACTATGGCTTAGTCAAAGTTCCACTTGTCAATGGAATCTGCACTAAAATACTAGACATGAAAAATGCCTCATTTTACCTTGTGCGGAGCTTTCACAGTGTGGAAAGCTCAACACACTCTTTGTACAATGGACTTGTCACAATAAAAAACACCCTTGACATGCGGAATGAAGGCTTGATACAAATGACCGAGTTTCCTTGTGCCCATTCACTTCATTATCTCCACTGTCCTCCTATGCATTATTATTGTTATTGCTATTACTGTTTTTTCTTAGTTGTCTGTCTCCTAGAAGCAAAACTATGAGGGAAATTGGTGGTGTTGGTGGTGGGGATTGAATGGTTTGAAGATGGATCCACTCTGAATACAAGGAAGGGGAGGCTCTATTTCCAATCTCTTCTCTTCACTGAATAAAAGAATTCAAATTCAAATTATTTGACTTTGAACTCAAGTCACTTCCTCTGCAAGTCATATAAAAAGTAGAAAGTAGCGTTCTAAAATATATTCTCATTTGCAGATGGTTGAGATGACCTTTTAATGGCGATTTGCCTCGTGGGAGCTTGTGCACATGGGGCGTCGATTCCCATCTGGTTCATTTTTTTGGGAAGCTCATTAATTGTCTTGAGCTTGCTTATTCTGATCTCGTCGTGGACTGAGGTGGCTTGTAGGTCTGATCTTGTTGTGGACTGAGGTGGCTTGTTCTGTGGCTTGGGAGGTTTGTAAATTTTTGTTCATTGTATTTTACCTTATTACTCTGAACCGTTACAATAACCTAAGGAAAAAATTCACAATGTTTTTTTATTTTTATTTTAAGCTGGCAAAGCTAGGAGTTGAAACATAATTCGAGCCTCATTGCGAAACCATGTTATCTCCATGGATTTGGAGGTAAGCGAATTTTGATTCATCACAGTCCACGTGGTTACAATTTTTCTTATAATAGTTTACTTTAAAGGTGCATAAGGTCCTTGGGGCTGGTGCCTCAGAAGTAAGAAGGATTGGAGTCCTTGAGGCTGGTGCCGCAAAAGTAAGAAGGATTGGAGTCCTTGGGGTTGATGCCTTAGAAGTAGGAAGGATAGGTGTCCTTGGGACTGGTGTCTCAGGAAATGGAAAGATTGAAGTCCTTGGGAGTTGGTGCTCCTAAGTCCAAAATTGGTACTTTGGTGAAATAGAGTTGGAGCTCTAGAGGTTGGAGCCTCACCAAAGTCCAAGTTGGTGCTTGGCAACTGATTGCAACCATCTATATATTGTATCTATTTTACTGCAAAGTTTATATTAATAAAAGCATTTATTCTTGTTGTTTATCTTGTGTTCTGAATATAAATGTTTTAACTGGTAAAACACTAGTCCGAAAAAGAAATACTGATTCACCCCCCCTCAGTATTTCCAACACAACCAAGTATAAAAAACTTGTAGGAAGTATTATCTTTTTGTTTTTGTTAAGTATCTATTTGTAGCAATTAGTTTTATAGGATTAAAACCCACATTTGGTATCAGAATAGTGTTGGCTTCCAGGCGATGCCTTTATGTCTAAGGGGTTTGGCTCGAGCCCGTGGTAGACCTTGTTACAGTGGAATATATTTGGAAGTGTTTTTTTTGGTGAAAATGAAATGGCAAGTAGTTTAACGATAAAGATTAAGAAATTCAATGGGCAAAGTTTTGAGATATGGAAGCTCAAAATGGAATATTTTTTGGTGGACAAAGATTAATGTATCATTGTTGATCTAGTTACTCCACCAACAGAGATGTCAACATAAGATTAGACCAATTTGGATCGAAAGGCAAAGAGAAAAATACAATTATGTCTCTTAGATTCAACATTATTGAATGTCTTAGAAGAATCTATAACAAATGATTTTTGGGACAAGTTAGGTGCTTTGTATCAATTTAAGTTTGTGATGAACAAATTGTTCCCATAAAAGAAGATATATAACTTGAGGATGAAGGATGGAGACTCAGTGATAGAGCATCTAAATGCCTTCAATACTATGGTAAGTCATGTTGGCCCAAAGGTCACAATGTGAGGAGGGGTGTGAATCAATGTGAGATCAATTTTACCATTTCACAACTTTTCATAATCATGCAACCATTTAGGAATGCACCATAAGAAATTTATCATCAATTATAATAATGAATTATCATATCAATAACATATCGAGAAGTCATCAAAAAATCAAGAAGCCATCACATCATAAAGAGAGACAACCTTTTAGGTGGAAACCCCTATGGGAGAAAACCACCAATCTTCTTCTTCTTTATCTTCAATTCATTTATATCAATTTGCAGGACCCGACCAGCTCAAAGCAACTACCCTCAATAAACGCAAGTTGCCACTTGTGGTAGGCTACAATTTGATTGCGGCACCAACCTTGAAAGATGCAAGAAACTTCTTGTTATAGGCCACAACTTGATTTAGGCTCCAACCTCAAGAATGGGTAAGATCCAACTTGCTCTAATCTCCAACCTAATGTGAGACTCCAACTTCAGGAATGAGTGTGCTCTAACCTACTCTAGGCTTCAACTTGATTGAGGCTTCAAACTTAGTGGATGCACTGACCTCCTTCTTCAACTTTGTTTTGGACCTTTATTCCATCTTATTTTCAAACTAGATCCACTATCATCATATATCACTGAACTATGAGTAATGTCACAATCTGTAAACTGTTTTCATCATCACAACCTATACCATTATCTTAACTTGCACATATTGTCACTACAACCTGTAAACACAGTTGTTGTCACAATCACTGCAAATAATGCCACTTCTACAATCACTATCATTGCAACTTGCAAATACCACTGTTGTCACACATAATCAGATCAATCACTGTCATACTATTTCCTATTCTCAACTCTACCAAGTTCATCAATTTGGTCACTCAAATCCCTTCTAGGAACTTGTTTTCACCATGTATCAAAAACCATTGAATCCTGCGCTTAGATCCTCAAAAACATGCTCAAGAGGTTTTGGTCATGAAATAAGCATCAAAAGAACATCGCATACCTCTGGTTAGATCCATCTCAGATTCCTAATAATTCAACTTCTCCCGGAACTCAATTTGGACAATAATCCTCCAAAAACTCATAAAACCATAATAAACTATATACTAAATAAAATGTTCTACAAATTGCCCCTTCCGTGTGCCCTTCTCGAAAATGGTATTTTCTCAGTGCTAATGCTACACAATGCATGCCATCAACTTGACAAAATGAATTCGATAACAAAAAAATATTAAAAAATTAGACCTGTGCTTGGCGCCAATCTAACTTCGGACCTTCATTAACACAATATGCGCCAACTACCAACTTAGTTGTCGAGTGATGCTTGTAGTGTCATGCCATTGAACTATACTTCTAGAACGTCCGTGGGTTCCTCAATGGCAAACCCTAATTCCATAAAATCAAAGTTACCTCGCTTACTAAGGAGAACATTTTCTAGATGGCTTCCAGCTTCGCGAAAATAGCTGCTGGCTCTTCGTCCGCCTCTAGGGGGCAAGCTCCTGCCCATATAGTCAGTGAAGCCCCAGCTCCCACTGTCCAGGTGGTCCAAGCTTCACTCGATGAGGCTTTGAAGTTCTCTGAGAGTGCCCTAATATGCCGATTCAATGGTTTTTGGCCGTAGCTCACAGCTCTCCATAGTTGGATCACGAAGGTATGGAAGCCTCTAATTTCTGATGCAATTAATATCTACCCCTGTGCTAGGGGTTTCTTTATAGTAGATTTTGAAAACCGTGAAAGCAGACAATGTATTCTAGATTCTGGCCCTTGGTTTTGGGATAAACCAGGCCTATTCATGAGGCCATGGAACCCATCTTTCGATCCCTCAACAACAGTCATAACCTCAACACCAGTTTGGGTGAGATTGCCAAATCTACCCTTGCATCTCTGGAATTTCTCTTCGCTAGAAGCCATTGGAAATGCAATTGGAAAATTTTACTGCAGGTGCCCAGAAACAGAGGAATACGCCAGAACCACATATGCACGCATCTGTGTGGAAATGGACTTCAGCGCCGGATTCCTAGCGGAAATACACCTAACAAGTAAAGTCTATGTGTGGAACCAGAAACTCGATTATGAAAGTGTCCTCTTCAGATGTCGATCTTGCTTTGAGACAGGCCACCTAGCCAAAAATTGCCCAAAAGCCTCTGAGAAAAATTTTGCTAGAAAAACTCACCAAAGATCTACATGGTGGGAAGGAGCACAAAAAGAACACTACACTATCATGCAAGAAGAATTCTCTCCAGAAAACTCTGAATTACAAGAAATCGGGCAAGATAGAAACAACTCTCAAGACAAGCAGGTGGAAAGCCCCGCCCAACAACAAAAAGGTGAACTCAACAACCCCTCAAGCATCGACAGTTATGAGGTTTCAAATAACGCGCATTCTCCAACTATCTCCAAAAGTACGAACACAATAGATCGCGAAGCTAAGACACCAATGTCCCGAGAACCAGAAGAGATGAAGGAGATGCAAGATAAAGGAAGTTGGAAGACCATAGAGAAGAAAAAGAAAGCTACACCACCAATCTCGCCAATAAAGACAAGGAGTCAGACAATTAGAAATTAAGAAATTATAGGTCCGATAGACCAATTTGCTCTCAGTGGACGTTAACCACCATCATCATCATCATCATCTGTGCTTACAAAAGTGAAACTATTGTTCTGAAGTTGTTGAGCTCTGTGGATCTACCATCCATAGTTATGCACAATCCTGGAACAATGCGGAAATGAGAACTGCTTGGCACCTACCAGTTTTGCTCAATGCCGAAATGAGATTTGTTCAATGCTTAAATGACAACTGCTTGGCACCTTATGAGTTTTGTTCAGATTAATATATGCTGCGGGAACAGATTAACATATGTTGCTAGAAGCTTCAAGTGCTTGTGTACATATCCTACATCAGGTGTAGCATGACGGTCACGTTAGTCATTTGTAGCATGACATTCATGTCAATTTTGGGACCAAAATTGTCAAATGGTAGACCTATGAGAGACAATTAGCAATTCTGCAAGATGCCCACAACTCCTTGGAGCTGGGAATTTCAGAGTACAGAAGACGTTGATTCGTATACAACGTCACTACTACTGGCTGAAGATGGAGGTGGGGCATGATTTTAGTCATTTCGTCAAAGGCTACATACTCTACATGGCTAACAACATATAAATCAAAGGGCCGACAAAACCAGATTCGAAAAGGTAACAAGTTTCTCCCTTGAGGTGTCTTTGTTGTGTCACAGTGAATACATTTCCTGATTTGAGTTTGTTGGTCCTTCTCTCTCTTCTTGTTTCTTTGGCCATTTTGGTAGGTTTCTCTGCAGGGAAGTAGGATTTTTCAAAGAATTCTAAATCTGAAGATAGCACATAATAAGTAGATCCATTCTCTAATGCACTGGTTGATGCAGCAGGTGAGACTATGAAGGAAGGCTAGTTACAGGCAGGGGATCGTGGTAGTACTGTGTCTGAACTTATCAACATCGTTTTGCACTACAATTAATTTAACCCCTCCTCCATTCTGACTACTCTCACCATTTCTAGGGTTTCTGAAAAATGTTGTGAAGGATGAAACCCTGCGCAAGAAAAAAGCCTTTTGTGCACATCACACGATCGACTGTAGTGACCACGGTTATGGCTGCGACAGGGGTAACGACGAGTCTTCTAAACCACATTGCACTCGAACTCAAAACCTCGAAGGCTGCTATATGGTAAAACCGAGACCACGTCATGACCAGGCTATGTCTCCTCTCATCCACCACATAAGTTGAAATATTATGAGACTCACCATTAATATCATTCCCTGCATCATTTCTCCTCACTTCCCAGTCTTCTTTGTTATTATTTTTCACTATAGATCTTAAGATCGGAACCCCAACAACATTCACACCACCATTTTTCTTCCTGATTCCCTCTCTAGCTCTAACCACAACTAGAACCCATCAGTTCTTGGAATATGCGAACCTCACCAGGGCCAGAGGAAAAAGTCAGAGGCAAACTAGTATTTTTCGCAAAATATTCTCTTTTGGAAGAGAGCTCTAGATAGACAATCTTGAACTTGTTAAGACCACTGGTGGAATAAGAATTCCCTTCTCCCATGTCTCTTCTGGTATCTTGACCTTGGAAGAACTGAGTTCTAAATCTGAATATTGAAGGAGCCTGACCAGGTGTTGCCAGGTTTGTCAGGTGTAAAACAAGGAAGACCTGCTGTAAAACAAGGTCTAAAACAAGGAAGACCAGGTGTTACTAGGAAGACCGAGTGGTGGAAAGTAATTTGAACCCATCTGCTATTTAACCTATATAACCTAAGTGATAGTGCTTTCCAATCCTATTTAACCTGAGTGATAGTGCTTCCCAATGTGTCTTCAACTAATGCCAGGATTAGTTTGTTGCTTTTGAAAATGAGATTAGTTTGCCATTTTTGAAAATGGGATGAAAATGTGAAGGGAAACAAATCAAAATAGCATATGCTTTTGGCCTCCGGCCTCGAGAAGAGGCCAAATAAGACTATGAAATGAAAAACTATATATATTTAACCACAATGCCAAACAATAACCAGGTGAAACAACTTAAAAATAATGTTAATAGCTTCATTTCGATTACTATAGTCCCATGTCATTGCCAAATGGCAGGGAATAATAATATTGCTCCATATAAAAAATAATGTTACTCCATTAAAATTTATGCATCATGTTAGGGAACAAAACCCTAATTCCATTTTATACGCAATCCATAGCTTGAGCGTTGCACACCATTGAAAGGTTCCACCACAGAAAAATATAATGGCATAATAAAATTTCAAAATATAAATAACTAGCACCAAGATATAAGAAGAATGTTGTATTCACATTTATCCTTATATAAAGTCTATGCCACATTAAAGTATATTATTTTTACATGTCATATGTCATTTTATAAAGTGGTGACAATTATATATATATATATAATATATATATATATATATATATATTGCTTTAGTTTTTTTTTTTTGTTATGTCTATATCATCTATCTATCTATATATCTATATATATATCTTTATAATATATATAATATATATATATATATATTAAATATATATATACTAAACAACAAAAACAAGCTAAAGCATCAATACGCCAAACTTTAATAGAAGTTTCATATATTATATGTACTAGATTTATGTAAAACATTTTTATTATAGTTTTAAATAATAAAATCTATTTCATGTAAACCTAAAATTAGAAAAAAAGAAAGGCATAGAAAAGCATTTAGAATTTAGTTCATTTAGATTTAAATACAAATATTAAGAATGGATGTCAAAATTGTGTTGATAGTGAACCGTCTAAAATTTCTTATTACTTTAATTTTGTGTTTTCAATATAAAATCTATTTTATAATAGATTTAATAATAGATTTGGTTCATTTTATTTGATATAAATAATTTATGTATTAAAATTTTGTTCATTAGATTTTAAATAAAATTTGAGAATCCTTGTAAATCTGTATTAATAATAAATTATTTTAATTTCTTATTACTTCAATTTTTTGTATTCAATATAATCTCTAGAATATATTAATATCTATTTTGTATTATATTAAACACCAATATCTCTTTAATGTTATTATTATTATTATTAATTATATTTACACATTATTGTTATTTTTATTAAATACAGATATTAATGTTAAACATAGAAATCTATGTAAAAATATATTTTGCATGTATACATTGATGTGAATATTTTTTTAGGTAAATATTTTTATTGAACATTGCACTTAATAACTTTAGCTTTATTTGGGTTCATTGATGTTAGGATTAAAATATTTGGTAATTTTATATCATTTGGTTCATGTAGTATTGTGTTTATTTATAACATTAGTTTTTAAAGTTTGGGTTCTTTAACATTAGAAAAATTGGTTTAATGTTAATATTTATATTCAAAATGAAAATTTGATATTGATATTATAATTATATTTGTAGAAATATTATAACATCAATAATAAACATAAACCTTATGGGTTTACTACCATTAATCATCTTGGATTATAGAGATTAGGTTTAAAAAATTGTGGAATTTTGTTCGGTGTTGTAATAATGTTATGATCACTAATTTGATTTTATACAATCTGTATATGTGACGTTTTTCTATATGTGTAGATGGTAAATTATGTATGTATGTTAATTTTAATTTTATTCAACATGAAATTTTTTTGTTGATATCAAATGTTTTTTTTCATTTTTTCTATTAGGTGATTTCATTGTTTGATCAGGGATCCAACTATTTGGAGCTTCCTCTGTTGGCTCCCTTTATCAGTTGTGATAAAATTTAGCATTTTTTTTAAGAAATGGAAGAATGTTTTGCAAACCCTTCTTTCTTATTACGTTGCAAGCATGTCTCTACGAAAGATTTTGGATTTAGGTTCCTTTACTCAATACTGTAGACAATATTTTACTAATTAAAAAAAATTAAACTGACAGTTTAAACTTAAAGATGACAGTATATTCTTGTCATTGCCACAATATCAATGGATGGAATTCACACCACTAACTTCCCTGCATATCTAAATCACATGATTAAACCTTATTTAATTTAAATTTTTACAAAGCTTGATTAAAATTTACCATGCAATTTGTTAATTGACACCTATCAATATTATTGAGAATGGGAAGACTAAAAAACATTACACTTGTCATAGTAGTGGAAACATGTATTTTGGAAAAGATGAGTATCCGTTTCAAAACATTGATAACATGTGTCCATTCCAAATAACAGGTGCCCATCAATTTCACTAACATGTCCATTAATTTCACCCTTTCACGTTCTTAATAATAATTTGTAGAGACATAACTTGAAAAAAACTATTTTTTATCCAAATAAATTCATTTTTCATTCAGCTTTATAACATTAAAATTAAAGGTGCAGTGCTGTACAAAATTTGTAAAACATTATAATAAATGTGAAAATTTTGTAATATTCTAATTTTTATTAGACTAATTATAATTTAGGATTTTGAAATTTATATAATGTAATTATGCCTCATGATTTGATTCTTTTTAGTTATACAACATTTCCATTTCGCAAATAAATTCATGAAAATTGATAATGTATTTCAATATAAATTATATTGATAATATATAGCTTTTTATTCTAATTTTTATATTTATAATTATCTGTTGAGATTAATTAAGGTGTTATTTTTAGCTTCTAATATTTAAATTTATTTTATGATTTTGAATTCTATATTTAAATTTGTAATATAATATTAATGTTTTCAATACTAAGGTTACTTTAATATTAATATACATATTTTGCATTCCATATATTTCTTTTAGTATGAGTAATGGTTCTCTTATTATACTTGTATTCAATACTAATATTTATTGTGTTTTTTATGCTTCATTTGCAACGTTTTGCATGCTAAAACGTGGAGGAATATATGGCAATGTTGAGGAATAAGAGCAAGGTTTATTGGCTGAGCATTTCAAATTGTCATTAAATATTTATTGTTATTCATCGCCACATCGTTAAATGTTGTGTTTTATAATTTATTACTCCGCACTCCATGTAGGATTGTAACCTGCAGGAATAAGAGCAAGGTTTCTTGGTTAAGCGTTTCAAATTCTCATTAGATAGTTATTGTACCAATTATTCATGACCACTCCATCTATTATAAGCAAAGCATTGCTCCCTAGATGCATGCATTTCTTTGTGCTTGGGTTGTTGGAATTGTTGAAGTGAAGCAATATCCAACTACAATTTCCTAGAAGGATTACTGGAACGATTTGAAGGGGCTTCTCTTGGCTTCTATCTGCTAAGAAAGGTGCACAATATTTCATAGTCTTTCGTTTCTCGACCTAGGGTGTCGATTAGAGTTGTATACAATATTTTTTAGTCTTGTAGTTCGACATGTGATGCTTATATACCTAATCTTAGAGAGAAGAAGTATTTTTCCTACTATTCTTCTGGGTTAAAATTGTAATGGTAGCAACAAGAAGTAAAATTCCTTTCTCATGATATTTCTTGAATATATGTATTGATTTTCTTTGTTGGTGCAGCCATTAGAATATTTCAATTTTTAAAAAATGACTTGTCAATATCTCTTATTCTTTCCCCTTTGACAATGCCTAGCAGAAGGTTGGACCAGGGTTGTCCAGGACTTAGCCTCTGCCTTAGGGTGTTTAGCTAGGCATAATTTGCCTCATTTCTAGCCTATTCTTGGACCAACATCAGTTGATTTTAAGATAATTAGGCATCTAAACTCATAGAAGCTTTTAAGATAATTAGGTATTTGAACAACTTACATAGGGATAAATATTTTGGGATAAGTGAGAAGTTGCTCCTTTTCATTAACCAATAATAAACTCATTGCTTTATAAAAATAAAATTAAATAATGATAATAATAATAATTAAAATTTAACATGTAATTATTAATAATTTCAATTTAAGAATATAAAATTAGTATATTAATGTTATATTAATTAAAATCAAATATAATTTAAAAATTAATTAATTTAGATTTTCACTTTTTGTTAGAAGAATTGGCAAATGCTAACCACCCGATAGCAACACACAACCCATGTGTGAACTCAAGAATTTGAATCTGGAAGCACATGGAACATAATACCTCATTTTCACAAACATCGCCAATCAAATTACCTCTCAAAAGATGATTAATTTAGATTATTAAAAATATTTTAAAAATTAAAATATTATTTTAATATTAATAACTATATATCTTAAACTTATTTAAAATAATTCTATATTAATTTAATTCTTATTTTAACATAAAATACAATATTAAAAATAGAAATTTTATTTTATTTTCCTTAATAATGTATTTATTATTGAAACTAATGGCTTGATATATCAATAGCATGATAAATTTTAGTACCTTTTACTTAAATAAAGGACTTCTATTTAATAACAAGCAGCTTACAGCTCAACGTTGTGTGTACCAAATAGCTTAGAGCTCAGCGCCAGGTGTAGTAGATAGCTTAACACCAAAAGGAAACTGAAGAGAAGAATATGCAGCCAATTTGGGTAGTGGCACGTACCAGAGAAAATTTATTTTATTTTGCTTAATAATGTATTTATTATTGAAACTAAGGGCACGATATATCAATAGCCCAATAAATTTTAGTACCTTTTTCCTATCTAAATGATTTCTATTTAATAACAAAGAGCTCACATCTCAACGTTGTGTGTACTAAAGAGCTCAAAGCTCAACACCAAATGGAAATCGAAGAGAAGAATATGTAGCCAATTTGGTCAATGACATGTACCAGAGAAAGATTAGGGGATTGTGGTTGTCATGCCCCTATCCTGGCGCTAGTCTTGTAACTCCACATAGGCACCACATAGGCAGCTGCAGCACTGCTACCCGATTTCTTTTTACCAATACTCTCAAGTATGAACTATGCCTATCATTCAACACTTAGATTATTTTTCAACTTTTACTAAGCATTCATCTTTTTAACACAGTGGAAATATATTCATCATCATTATGATTTATAAACATATGCACAATGGAGACAATCTTCTTTTAATGGGAAAGGAAATTCCTTGATTATATTCTTCCCAAATAATAATAATAATACACTTTTACAAGTATTTTTATACAATCACAACCTTTTCTAGGAAACCCCAAGTCACCTCTACACTTTTGCCGATTTTCAATTTCAGGCTATCGTTCAAGGTTGCCCCACCTTGGGTCACCCTTCGTTTAGCCTTGCCCCTCAGTCCATTCAAGGTGGCCCTCATTCAGTCATGCCCCTTTGTCATTCAAGGTTGCACTCGTTGTTCAGCAACCCCGCTCTGTGTAGCGATGCCCTCAATAGTTCACCCGCCAGGCATATGTGCCCCATCATGCAGCAACGCCCTCAACGATTCACCCACCGGGAAAATGTGCCCCACTACAACTTAGTCGGGTAGGCGTGCCACTTTGTAACTCGTTTGTGGGCAAACATGCCCCTTTGAAACTCGTCTCGTTAGGGTCGCCCCACCGTAGCTCCTTCGGGTAGGGTCGCCCCTCCGCAACTCGTCCAGGTAGGGTCTCCCCTCCGCAACTCACCGGTTCAGTTTTCTGTTTTCAGCCAAGTGTTGCAGCCCGCTGTTCGCCTACAATTTTGTCCCTCTTGTTTTTTAGGCCTTCTTTCTTGTCCAAGTCTAGAGTATGCCTTGAACTTCCTTTTGAAGCTTTAACTTATGCCTTATCTACTTCACACATTCACCAATATATATGAACTCTCCAAGTGATAAGCTCGATCAGCCTGCCTAGGATGACCACTTAATTCAGCCATCGCACAACATCTTTATGTCGGCTCACCCGAATACGTTGGCTCGTTGGTGCCACCTACCCAACCATGCACTATATAATCTTTCCATCGCAATTTTAAATACGTAGCCATTTTTTCGACTCTTCAGTTTTTCAACTCTCAAGTTGGCTTGTCGCAACTCGTGTCCCTGGTGTGTTTAACCAACCACCCAACTCATTGCGCACCAACTTGTCCCATCATCGTAAACTTTCATTGCACATGACTCGCCCATTAACTGACACATCGCACCTGCCTCGTCGACCACCAACTCGTCGCACCCATCTCGTCGTGTTTAACCGAGGGTGTGTCACCACAACTCATCGCATGTTGCACACAACTCATGGGCATGGTAGTGGTCATAGAGGATTCGTGACAGTTTCCAGATCTATTAGGAGCATTGGAGAAGTGCTCTAGCATTACATGATTACCTAAATTTATGTAAATGCTTTATCAGAATATGATTTATATTCCTAAAGTTTGTGGTTCTCTCCCTCGGGAAGAGGACAAGTAAGTTGTGAAAAAAATTAATTTTCTAATTGGCAAACAAAAAGCGATGTTGAGATTTAATAGGGTGAAAAAAAGTTATAATGACATTTGAATTAAAACTTTAGCTTTGATGTGTTGATTCGTGTGCATCCACTAACACCGAACAACATATTGGTTACTATAGTCCTTTCTACTTTATGGTAGGGACTAATAATAGGACCACTTTTGTTATAATTTATAATAGTTGGATCATTAATTAATATGTTATTATATTGAAAATTATAAATGATATTGAGTATTTCACTATAGTGTAAATTCAAGGTTAATTGAATTTTTAAGAGTAATCATTATATATATATATATATATATATATATATATATATATATATATATATATATATATATATATATATATATAAGGTGAATTTATTACTTGCAAAGGTTTAGAATTTACATTATGAATAGAAATAATCTTATGTTTTTCAAGACCATAATCAGAAAAAGGTTTATGAAGACAATGATAAGTGGAAACAACAAGGAATTACAAAATTTGGAATATAACTAGAGTCTTGGTCTAAGATACATTTCCTAGAAGTATTTATATCATAATACACACAAAATATCGACATGACATAACTATGTTAAGGGATACAAATACTAGGAATTCTCAGAGGTTTAATCTATGGGGGTGCTAATCTCCAACACATGCATGCGATGTTGAGCAATAGCAAGGGGAGAAATCCAATAACAACTACAAAGGAGTACTTTGGGTTGCTAGTGGAAATTACAGTGATAGCTTGAGTTATGGAGGGCACTAGTAATCATCAAGGCATCCTCACAACGTTGCAGGTTCAAGCCCGATGTGCTTACCTTCATTGGGTAACTCATCCTTTTGCTTTGTCAACATTTTTAATGTTTTATCTTCTATTTGGAAATTACTGTATGTCATGCTCAAAGTGTAGTGGGGGTGAGCATCAATTTTGGTTTCTCTGTCTTTTGCTGGTTGTTGGACCCTTCTTGGAGTCCTTTATTCGTCTCCCCTCAGCCTATCCACTTTGCTATCAGATACCATAGATTCCCTTGGCAATTCTTGTTTCAATGGGCATTATTTTTAGTTGGTTTTCTATTTTATAGTCCATTTGATTTTCATATTTTTTGTGTCATATTTTTCTCTTTAGCCATAGTAACCTAGCACAACATGCCCCATGAGAGGATGTGTTATTGCCGGGGGTCTAGTGGCAAAGGTCCTCAGGGTCATCTGCATGCCCAAAACTAATTTCAAGACACGACAACCATTCTTCACTCTTCCAGCCCTCCAAAAATCCAAGAGGAAATATGACAACTTGAAGCCTTGATCACTAAAGACCACTATGCTAGTATTCAGACTCTGAGATTCGAGCTAAAACAGCCAATTAGGTTCCTAACCCTAAACATACCAGGGAAATACAGAGCAAATATTTGAACTCCATTAACTTCAACATGTAGATGAAAAAAACATGACGACCAAAATGATATAATATCTTTTCTGAATAAAATACAATGCATTCAACATCATTGATGCCCTTGCCTTTCTAGTTTTGATGCTCTGATTTTTGCCATAAAAGACCATATGCAATGTGTTTTGAAATCTCCAACACCAACAAGAACCACTATTGAGGATCTCACATTTTATTTCATTTGATCCTTGGTGTTGTATTGGCCACACTTGCTTTTTACTCTAAGTAACTTGATGTATTTGAGTGGTCACGGACTTAACAATGATAGATGTTAACATTTTGATAAATCTAAATGGTCTATTATCAACAATTTTGATCTCCCTTAAATCAAAGTGTGACTAAACTTAACATAAACAATATTACAATTTTTTTATATAAAACCGTTTTAAAGCAATACAATTTTAAATTAAAATAATTAAAATTAAAATAATTCATTTTTAAATTTAATTAAATCGGTTATAAGAAACAAATTAATGAAACATGTAATTTTGTGTTATTTAATTTGGATTATATATTAATTCATTCTTATTAAACGATTAAACGTGTACATCATTGAACAAGAACGCCCTCTGTTTTTTCCCAACACAAACCTAACAACAATGTACAACAATCTGATCATTTTGTTCGCAGGTTAAAATTATTAAATTGTGGGCACTGATGACTTCAATTTTTTACATATCAACATCAATATTTACCATTTGGGAACAAATCTGAACAAAATCTGAAATGTAATAGTTGTCGTTGAATAGACGGAGAAAGGGTGGGAGATACGCAACGACCAAGGCGACCATAGCAAGCAGGGTTCGATTCCAATGGAAAGTAGCAGGGGATGGAGCTAGGCTCCCTCCTACAAAGAATCAATGGCCAGTAAAAGTAAATCACCAGCTGGAACTAGTAAAGGCAACATGAACAATAGTAATAACGGCATTGAAAAGGATGCAAATGGGACAAGAACAAAAGAAAACAATAGCACAAAAGACAAAGAGGAAGAAGACAAAATTTTGGGCTCAAGAGACAAAAGATAGAAAGGACATTGCAAACCAAAATCAGAAATCACTCCTCGAGTAATATTAAATGATCCTGCTCTGCAGGAGCACAGGGAACACATGGGAACCTATGCCATTATCTGTAAATTTATGGGACTATGGCCCACATAAAAGGATTTACAGACATGGATCAAGTATCATCGGAAGCCCAAGGGAAGCATTGACTTACATCTAGGGTCAAAAGGATTCTTCATAGTAGTGTTCTCAAACATCAAAGATAAAGACAGAATATTCGAAGGAGTTCCCTATTTTTTTGCTGCAGTAGGTCTCTATATGAGACCTTGGAGGATGAACTTTGTCCCAGAGAGGGAGACTTTCTCTTCGGTGCCTGTGTAGGTAAGGATCTACTCTCTACCTCTTGATTATTGGCAAACTGAATCATTGGTTGCCATTGGTAATAAACTAGGACGCTTTGTCAAAGCTTCCGAAGCCACAAGAAGAGGAAAATACACCTCCTTTGCTAGGATATCTGTGGAAATGGATCCATCAGGAGCACTTTCGGATGAAGTCATCCTGGAAGTTTATGATGAAGAGTGGGTATAGATGGTATACTACGAACATATCCCCTTCAGATGCCGAAGATGCCATGAAAATGGGCATTTATTAAGATATTTTCGTCTTAACAAAGAAGATAACAAAGAAAAACCTAATACAATGAAGGACACTGAAAGCTTCTAGAGACTGGCTAGCAAAGGAAGGCGAGGAAAAAAGGTACCAAAGCAACAACGCACTGAGGGGTGAAGGGGTAGTCAGAACAAGTTTCAAGTGCTAGAAGAGCCTGAAGAAAGTACAAGAGAGATGCAATATCAGGAGGAAGATGCGAGGGAAAAAGGAAAAAAAGAGGACACAAATCTTTCTCCAGATATTGGCTCTCTAAAAGAAGCCACGAGAAGTGAAACAGAAATGGAAAGGGACTAGGAAATGACCCAAAGTGAAATAGATCTGGAAGAATGCGAACTACAAGAAATCCTTGAGAAGTAAAACTTGGATCTGGAAGGATTCCTAAGGCAAGGAACCAAAGGAGGAATAGGTTCTCTCCCTCAAGAAGAATGCAATAGGATATAGCGGCTATTTTGATGGAAGACTCAGGAACGAGGACTAGAGAAAGGTACAAACATCCACAAATAGGAGCACAGAGGGGTGAAAACAATGAAATTAAATCCAGGATTAGCCACTAGAAATCCAGGCAAGAAGAGAGGCAGAAAAAAGAAAAATGAGGTCCTAATAGATTGTGGAAAGCTAATGATAGATTCAAGTAAGACGAAAGATCTAACGAGTTACTCCTTTACAAATATTTAATTATGAAGTTCATATCATGGAATATCAAAGGGCTAGGTAGTAAAATAAAACAAATAATGCTAAGTAATAGAATGAAACTAGTAATTCCAGACATAATCTACATTCAAGAAACAAAATGATCCATCCAGAAAATAAGACAAATCCATAACAAATGACTCAGCAAATTTGAGTTTCTAGAGGTCAAAGCAGAGAACATAGTGGGTGGTATTCTTACTCTCTGGAACCCCCAAAATGGCCGCATTGTAGATCCAGAGGTGACAAGAAACTACTTATCAACTATCATTCAACCAATGGAAATGTCTGAGACCTTCCTGGTTACGAATGTCTACGGTCCTTAGAAAATTGATGACAAGCTTAGATTTTTGAACTCTCTGGCAGATCTCGGAAGCAGACATGAAGAAATCCCCTCGATCAATGGAGGAGACTTTAACATGATTAAATCTCTTTGGGAAAAAAAGGAGGCACCAAAATCCTCAGTAGAGACTCAGTAGGATTCCATTCTTTCACTGAAGACTTGAAACCGATTGACTCTGGAATGCATAATGACCTTTTTACTTGGAAAAACAAAAGAGGAGGCAACGCCCAGGTTGCCTGCAAATTAGACAGATTTTTGATCTCCGAGAAGTTGATGCTAACAAACACATAAATATCTACAAGTATTCTCCCATTTGGAGGCTCAGATCATTGGCTGATTCAATTAGAAATTAAGGGAATTGATGCTCCTAGAAACAGACCCTTTAGATTTGAGAACATTTGGCTCTCTCACCCGGACTTCATCAGCAACATTGAAAAATGGTGGTCTGAAGATCTTCAAATTCAGGGCTTCAAAATGTTCCTCCTCCATAAAAGACTAAAGCACATAAAAATCAAACTCAAAGAATGGAACAAGAGGGATTTTGGCAACATTTTTGCAAACAAAAAGTCAGTAGAGATCAAATTGTAGGAACTAAACCAAGCAATGATCATAGATGGTTTTGATAAAGCCAAAAGTGAGCAAGCTGAAAAATTCAACCTAGATTGATAGAATTTATGCAAACAGGAGGAAATCTTTTGGAGACAAAAGTCAAGAGTGCAATGGCTCAACAAAGGCGAGTGAAACACTAGTTTTTTCCACCATTCCACCATTGCCAATAAAATGCATAATAGAATCTCCTCAATATTGAATGAAGAGGGGGAGCTCCAGACCTCTCACAATAATATTGAAGGTGTGTTGGTTCAATATTTCAAAGGCATCACAAATGAAAATAATCCAGATAGAGACCAACACATCTAGGAAATTATAAAGAATATTCCTAGGATGGTGTCAAAAGATGATAACTTTAACCTAGACAAACTAGTAACTAAAGTAGAAGTCGGTATGGTCATCAAAGACACGTAGAATGGCAAAGCTCCAGGTCCAGATGGTTTCAATGTTGATTTTTTTAAAGTCTACTAGAATGTTGTCAAACAGGATAGCTTGGACATGGTAGAGGACTCCAGAAGAAGAAAATCCATGCTGAAAGCCCTCAACAACTCCTTCATCTCCCTGATCCCTAAACAGGACTCGGCCCTGACTCCTAATAAGTTCAGATCCATTACTTTATGTAATGTTGTTTACAAAATTATTTCCAAAATCTTGGCCAACAGACTCAAGCCTCTTCTTCCTTATTTGATTTCTAGGGAATAGTCTGGTTATGTTGAAGGAAGACAAATCCTAGATAATCTTATTCAGGCCCACGAGGTTGTTCATTCTCTCACTAGCAAAAGGCAGGCCGGTATGATCATACAACTAGACATAGCAAAAGCATATGACAAGGTGAACTGGACTTACATCAAAAATGTCCTTTATGCTTTTGGGTTTGATCATGACTAGATAAGATGGGTTTTGGCTTTGGTCACTTCACCCAGCTTTTCAATTCTGGTAAATGGCTTGCCCTCAAAGATCTTCACTCCTTCCAGAGGCCTCAAGCAGGGAGACGCACTCTCTCCCTTCCTCTTTATACTCATGATGGAAAGATTGGGCCGAACCATTAAAAAGGCCAAAGTATTAGGGAAGATCAAGGGACTCCATTTAACGTAGAACGGCCAAGCCTTGACTCATCAGCAATTTGTGGATGACACCATGCTGTAGGGCATCCCCATAGTTAAGGAAGCTATAACATACAAGAAGATCTTAAATGACTTTGCCTCGACTTCAGGTATGGAAGTCAATCTCTCCAAATCAAATGTTTTTTCTTAAACACTAACATTGCTATTCAAAGGAACATATCTGGAATTCTGGGCTTACAAAGGGCAGTCCTCTCTTCAAAATATTTGGGTATCCCCCTGATGGATAAAGATATGCACAAAACTATCTGGGAACCAATACTTAACAAGATGCAAGACAAGATCAAAAGATGGACTTATAGAGCGTTGAACCTTGCTCACAGATTAATTTTAATGAAGGCAATTCTTCAATCTGTCCTTGTTTTCTTCTTATCAGCCCCGCCAGCTCCCAAAGGGGTCTTACAAAAATTCAGAAACATTCAGAGAGACTTTCTCTAGGGCAAGGAGGAAACCAGAAAAAAATGGGCCCTTGTGTCTTGGGATAAAATCTGCAAACCCAAAAGTCATGGAGGCCTAGGCTTAGATGATCAGGAGATTCTAACTAATGTTTTAGGAGCTAAACTTTGGTGGAGATGGGTTAAAGAACCAGGGGCACAATGGGCTAATACCTGGAAAGAGAAATAGGAAAGCTCCTAGCAAATGAATGGGCTCATCAGAATTTGAGGGAACATAAAAGGCTCTCATATCTGGAATAAAGCTTGGGAAAATAGAAGCCTGGTACAAAACTACAACTTTTGGGAATTCAGAGCAGGTGATCAAGCTCTCTTCTGGGAAGATAAATGGCAACAAGAATCGATGTTGTTAAGGGAGGACTTTTTAGGTATCAAGCAAGAAACTGATTTCCAAGGACTAATAAAAGTCAAGGATTTCTAGAATCTTCCTAAGGACACTGAGAAATGGAGAAGCTGGAGGAAAATAGAATGTAGAGCGGATAGCCCCATAAAAGCTAAAGCAGAGGAACTCATGAACATATTGGAACAAAGGAACATCTTCGTTACTGATGGGAAGGATCAATTAAGATGGGGCCAAAACAAGGAAGGAATCTTTAATAGTAAGGAAGCTAAAAGTATTTCTCTTAAAGTAGAGCCTTGGGTTTTGGCTAGGTCCTGGCAAAAAATTTGGAATCACCAAGGATGGATGAAGATCAAACTGTTTATGTGGTTAGTTCATCAAAAGAAAATACTAACTTGAGATAACATTTAGAAGATGGGGGTGATGGGGCCATCTAGATGCCAATTATGTGAGGCTCAAGAGGAGACTAGTGAGCACATTCTGAATAGCTGCACCTATACCTCCTGGATGTGGGATTCTTTCAAAAGTATTTTCCAACAAACAAACAGAGACAAAGGTAGCATTATTAACACCCTAAACAAGTGAAGGAAAAACTTTGCAGAGAATGAGATCCTTAATTTGGCCTGGACCTTTACACCAAGCTTCATTATCTGGAATGCTTGGAAAGAAAGGAATAAAAGAATTTTCAAGGATGAAAACACTACCCCTTTGTGCCTGATGGAATTGATCTTAAAACAGATAAAGGAGACTACTTCCACCTCTCTGCATAGTTATCCCTCTAATCCGCCCACGGCTCTTGAATTGAGAATTATCAAGCAGCTGAGAATGCATGAGATTATCCTCAATGGTCTGGGGAAAAAAGAAAGAATGTTGGAAAAGGACAACGAGTTCTGGAATCCCCCACCAAAAGGTTATCTAAAATGCAACATTGATTGGGCTTCAAAATGCAACCCGGGGATAGTAGGTTATGGAGGGGTGTTAAGAGATGAAGAGGGTAAAATAATTTTTACTTTCCACTGTCAATTAGGCCAAGCTACTAATAACATGGCTGAATTAATGGCTTTGGAACAATGTCTATAGCTTCTTAAACTCAAGCATAGCTCAAATGTTCTCATCGAAGCACTCTGAGATTTCTATAAATGCAGTCAAGAAAATCAGCTATGGTACGGAGCCTGAAAGAGTCTCAAAGCAATGGAGACTAATAAAAGTGTACCGGAGAATCCAAAAACATCTCCAAAGTCTTCGAACGGTTAGCTTCAATCATGTTTGGAGGAAGGCCAACAAACTTGCTGATCTTTTGGCCAACCTAGGAGTGACTAATATAGATTGTAGAATAGAAATGAAATGGCAGGAGATGCCTTCTAGCAGGCTAAAAGCTCTCTGCGAGGCTCAAGCCGTAGAGGACAAATAATTTTTTTATTGTTGGGCTCGTGGGGCAGGCCAAGATTAAAGCTCTTTTCGCTTGTTCTTTCACTTTTCAGTGGTCGGCTCCTTGAATCAGGAATCTCTCTACACAGGTGTTAACCTCCTTTGGGATTTGGGACCTTATCTCCTTCGTTCCTTGAGAGGCAACACGAGGTTTCTTCTACAGTTTCAGAATGTTTCAACGGAGAGTGTTATTATCGGGTTCATCAAGTTACAAGGATGGTCAGCTCCTTCCATGATTTACCCACGTTCTTTTTCTTTTGGCTCAGACAACCAGGCTAGTAGTGGTTTTCTTTTGATCGCAAGGCTCCCAAACGGTAAGTGGTTTTTGCTCGTTCAGAGCGATTCCACTTAGCTCTTTACACGTGGCAGTGGGGGGGGTTGGAATACCACCCTTGATCGCGCCTTAAAAACCCCGTGTCTTAGCTTTCTGATATCTCTCTGCGTCGTCCTTTTCTGGAAGGGGCAATTGACGGTTAGATCTCATCCGGCTAGTTGGTGGGGTCGCGCATTTAGGCATTCTTTGAGAGCTTTGTACGAGAGGTGACGTGATCTCTGTCCTTGGGTCTCCTTGTTGACAGGGGGACAGTGTGTTCGTTTAATTTGCCTTGAGTTGGTTTTGTGGATCGCATCTTTGTTTGTTCGATCTCGAGGGATTGATAGGCCCATAGATTTACAGGCATTTTGTACTTATTGTAACTATACTTTTGAGTTATAGAAATAGAAGGAAAGTCTCTTGCTTTAGTAAAAAAATAGTTGTTGTTGAATAAATGTGCTCATCGACAATTACTCTCGAATTCGTTGCCAATCTTTCGATCATGCATATATATATATATATATATATATATATATATATATATTATATATTATATAAACATGAATGGAACACCACAATGCGTGATGGCACTTGTTTTTTAAAATGTACCCAAAGTAAAAAAAAAGTACTCTTAGAATTATTTTTCAAAATCTTTTATACATTAGTTGTAAAAATTTTACTAATTATATATTATATATATATATAATTATTTATAATATAGATATTTATTTAATATATTTTTATATTAGAACAATACTAATAAAATTATATACAAATAAATATGATAATAATTTTCATAAATTTTATTATTATGTTATTTATTTATTAGAATTTAAGATTATGTAGTATAAATCTTGAAAAGAAGAATTTTTTACGTAGAAATGACATCAAAATATTAAGATTTTGTGATCTATATCTTGAATAATGAGAAATATTTCAGCGAAAATCAGATGAGAGTATCAAGATCTGATTTTCTGGATGTTCAAAACACATCAACAAAATATTTTTGATGTGATTTATACTGAATTTCTTATCATTATTTTATTTATATTTAATACCATTCATTAGTTTGCAGTTCTAAATAAATAAATAATTTCTATGTAATGTTGTTATTTTATTTTGTACATTTTCGAATTAAAGTTTAAAATAATTTGTGTGTATTTTCCATGTTATTTTGTTTTTAGTTTATTTTGTATGTTTTTTTAAGTATGGGATATGATGAATATTGTACGAAGAAAATATTTCTTATTCGTATAGAAATTTAAAATTTGATATAATATATATAAGTGATTAGGAAATAAGTTATAGTTTATGGGTGTAATTTAATTAGCAATCATTGTATTATGAATTATTGTGTAAATCATGAGATTGAATGTTCAAATTCATCATAGGTCAAGTCAACAAAAATAAATAAATTAAGAACTAAGTTATATAATTGAATTCCGAGATGCAATGACAATCAAGACAAGGAACATGTTGACATCATTTCATTTGGCCAAGAAATAGAAAACCTTAATTAATTTAGATTATTAAAAATATTTAAAAATTAAAATGTCATTTTACTATTAATAACTATATATCTTAAATTTATTATAAAATATTTTATATTAATTTAATTCTTATTTTAAAAAAAAATTATATTAAAAATAAAATTTATTTTATTTTCCTTAATAATACATTTACTATTGAAACTAATGGCTCGATATATCAATAGCCTCATAAATTTTAGTACCTTTTACTTAAATAATGACTTCTATTTAATAACAAAGAGCTGATAACTCAATGTCGCTACTCGCGTGTACCAACATATCGGTTACTATAGTCCCTTCTCCTTTATGGCAGGTCCTAATAATAGGAACACTTTTCTTATAATTTACACGTAAGATTATAACATATTTAATTGGATCACTAATTAATATGTACGTTAAATAGTATAAACAAAATATGTTATTATATTGAAAATTATAAATGATATTAAGTATTTAACTATAGTATAAATTTAAGGTTAATTAAATTTGTAGGAGTAATTATTTTAGATATATAAAAGTGAATTTTATTATTTGTAAAGTTTAGAGTTTATTTTATGAATAAAAATAATCTTATGTTTTTCAAGACCATAATCAGAAAAAGGTTTATGAAGATAATAATAACGGGAAACAATAAGAGATTATAAAATTTGCAATATAACTAGAGTCTTGGTCTAAGATACATTTTTTTAGAAGTATTCATATTATAAGACACACAAAATATCGACATGAGATAACTATGTTAAGGGATAAAAATGCAAGACTATAATTTGTAAATGTTACTTTGAGCCTTCAAGAGTTGTTCCTTTGAAAGAGGGTATATTAAGGTGTTTGTCTAGTTTGACCAATATGGAGTTAAAGTCTCTAAGATGGTGATTACGGAACTCCAAAAAAAGGACATCATCCTAGTGCTCATGTTAGTCTACCAATGTGTACCCCAATAATAATTTCATCTCTTAATAAAGGTCGATAGTTTGCACGTACTCATTGAAACAACCCCCGGAGTTTCCTCCTATGTCTAGGATTCAATATACCCTTTCTACAAAGACATCTATATTTCAAAGAGGAGTTCTATGTGTATAGTCATTTACCTTAGCTCTAGCAATCTCTTCCTGGATACGGCGTCGCATCAAGTCCTGATATCGCCTAGAAAAATCCTCCTAACCATGATGCATGCGTGTGTGACCCTTTGGGCTCGTTCTTGATAATATGTCACCTACCTCCAAAAACGCGTTCACTGACGGGGTGCTCAGGCGAGACATAGAGCATTGACATCCTAGATAAAAAATTGAAGAAAATAGATGGAAACTAGCCAACATGAGAGGTTCCCCACCAAATATACCTGAGATTAATGTTTTTGTAGACAGGGGATGACTCAGAAAGGCTTCCATCAAGGCCCACATAGTAGATGGTGGTGTAATGAATACCCAATATCATTTCCTTCAAAGTATTTGATGCCACAGTAAACTAGTCTTACAATATAACCGCCAAGAAAGATGAAATTGAACTATTGAACCAGCAGGTGAGAAATGTAAACAAGCATGAGAAGAAAAGGGGCAATGGTCATGATAATATATCCAAGCTCTAGGTCCTTAAACTCCATCATAAAAATTAAGATAGGTGACATGACTTTGATATCCCCACATACCCCTATACTAGCTTAGACTTAGTACATATTTCCTCTCTCTGACACTCAAGGAACATAAATGACTAATACCAAGCAGGGGATCAATCGAACAAGCATCCTGATAGGGAAATACAATGAAGCATTGAACAAGAAATTCCGAACACTATTCTCTTCAAATCATTGAGAGACACCATAATAGTAGATTCATCATTAAGGAAATGACCAATAAAAATATTTGAAAGCTATAGGAGACAATTAAGTGTTGTGGACATAAAAATATAACTGGCCTCAGGGGTATGAGACTTCTCCATTAAACAAAAAGTGAGTGGCCATATACTAAGGCCTGCACAACGCTTGAAACAACTTACACAAAAACACAAACTTCCTTGCCCATTACAAACATTGAAAACCTTGCAAAATGAGAAATGAAATATAACAAAATTGGAATTGAGAAAATAAAGGATATTACCCACATGTTGGTTCCTTTGTGGCCTATGGAGAGAAAAGGCCACCCCACTAAACTAGATAACCCATTGGTTTTCCATTGTCTCAAAGTACTTGAATCTTGAACCATTACAATTGCACCACCACGAAAACATAATTTCATCTCCTTTCACCTTCACTTCCCACACCAGCCTCTGCAGGTAGGTAAAGTGACAAGCCACAAAAAAATGTTGCACATGGATTAAACCATGAGGGAGGCCTTGTTAACACCCTCTGCCACACATGCTTCAAGCTCAAGAATCGTGCGATACATCTACCACCTTTTCTCTTCTGTATTTTGTCTTAGCCATATGGTGTCCCATTAATGAAATGGTCCTAGACAACATCAATATGCATTAAACTTTGTGCGAGTGTGTTGCCATGTCCCGCACTTCTTCAATCAAGTGGGAAAGTAGCAGTATGCCCTCCTCTCCTGCCCCCTCACCGCCCAAATGAGTGCAAATGCACCACCACCAAATCAAAATCACATTTCTATGTTATGTAGGCAGGTAAGTGACAAGTCAAAAGAAAGAATGTTGTGCATGGAACACACCATGAGGGAGGCCTTGTTAACACACTATGCCACATGAATTTCAGGCTTAAGAAATGTGTGATACATCGACACCTCTGTGTTTCTTTATTCTACTTAACCATATGATATCTCATTAATGATATGGTCCTATAGACCATCAATATGCATTAAATTTTATGAAAACATGTTACCCCATCTCAATTCTTCAAGAAAATAGAAGAGTAACAATTTACACTACCACTATCTATTTCAAAAATCAACCCTTCTAAAACATTATTATATTTAATTAATATATATATATATTATTAAATTACAAAATTAACTTATACTCTAAAAAAAAATCACTAACTGATATCTAAATTATCCATAAGAAATGAAACCCTCAAATTTATTTATACTTAAACTATAAAATGATTTCATATAAGCTCTTTAAATATAGTAATGCTTTCATATAATCTCTTTAAATATAATCATATAGTTCGTTATTTTGAAGTGTCTTCACCTAAGTCTTAAAAAGTCAAATCTTTCCAGCATTATAGATTTAATGCTATCACACTTTTTAACAATAGGCACTGTTAGGGCGATGCCATTATCTACACTAATCATTATAATATCTTTAAATATAGTCATATGGTTCATCACTACTTAGTGTCTTTACCTAAGTCTTAAAAAGTCAAACCTTTCCACCATTAGAGATTTAATGTTATCGCGCTTTTTAACAATAGGCACTGTTAGGGCGACGCCATTATCTACACTAATCATTTTAAAAGTCGATTTCAGTATGAAAAACAGAGTTGTCATTTTGATTATTAATCTTGTTTGGATTCGAAGTTTGATAAACCAAAAAATGCTAATATGAAAACTCGTTAGAATCTTCAGAAATCAGAAGGTAGATCTTAAAACTGAAAAATATCTTCAAGTTGTCTTTGTTCATATTGGAGAAAACCTAATCCGTCTGGGCTCATATTGGATGTCCCACTATGCAGGTATGATAATTAAACTGCGGTAAATCATCTCCAAGAGGGCGCTCATTATCATTTTCTAAAGGTGCGTTCATTATCATTTAATATATATATTGCAGGTATTTATGTGGTATTCTAATTGTTCTATGTTCGGAATTTTTTTTTAATATTTTAAAGTTAAAGTGTGAAATGTTGTACAATTTTACGTAATGACGGAGAACGCTAATTATGCCAAAGTTAAATACAAAACTTAGTTTCAAATAAGATGTCTTACACTACTCGCTGAACTTATATTATAACACACAAAATATCGACATGAGATAACTATGTTAGGGGATAAAAATACAAGACTATAATTTGTACATTTTACTTTGAGCTTTCAAGAGTTGTTCCCCTGAAAGAGGGCATGTTAAAGTGTTTCTCTATTTTGTCCAATATGGAGTTAAAGTCTCTAAGATGGTGATGAAGGAACTCCAAAAAAAGGACATCATCCTAGTGCTAATGTTAGTCTACGAGTGTGTGCCCGAATAATAATTTCATCTCTTAATAAAGGTTGATAGTTTGCACGTATTCGTTGAAACAACCCTCGGAGTGACCCCTATCTCTAGGATCCAATATACCCATTCTCCCAAGACATCTATATTTCAAAGAGGAGTTCTATGTGTAGAATCTTTTACCTTAGCTCTAGCAATTTCTTCCTGGATAGGGGGTTGCATAAGTCCTGATATCACCTAGAAAAATCCTCCAAACCATGATCCATGCATGTGTGAAACTTTGGGCTCATTCTTGATAATATGTCACCTACCTCCCAAAACGCGTTCACTGACGGGGTGTTCAGGCGAGACATATAGCATTGACATCCTAGATAAAAAATTGAAGAAAACAGATGGAAACTAGCCAACATGAGAGCTTTCCCACCAAATATACTTGAGATTAATGGTTTTGTAGACAAGGGATGACTCAGAAAGGCTTCCATCAAGGCCCACATAGTAGATGGTGGTGTAATAAATACCCAAGATCATCTCCTTCAAAGTATTTGATGCTACAGTAAACTAGTCTTACAATATAAACCCCAAAAAAGATGAAATTGAACTATTGAACCAACGTGCGAGAAATGTAAACAAGCATGAGGAAAAAAGGGGTAATGGTCATGATAATAAGTCCAAGCTCTAGGTCCTTAAAATCCATCATAAAAACTAAGATAGGTGACATGACTTTGATATCCCCAAATACCCCTAAACTAGATTAGACTTAGTACATATTTCCTCTCTCTAACACTCAAGTAACATAAATGACTAATACCAAGCAAGGTATCAATCAAACAAGCATCATGATATGGAAATACAATGAAGCATTGAACATGAAATTCCGAACACTATTCTCTCCAAATCATCCAGAGACACCATAATAGTAGATTCATCATTAAGGAAATGACCAATAAAAAAATCTGAAAACTATAGGAGACAATTAAGTGTTGTGGAAATAAAAATTTAACTGGCCTCAGGGGTATGACACTTCTACATTAAACAAAAAGTGAGTGGCCATATACTAAGGCCTCCGCAAGGCTTGAAACAACTTACACAAAAACACAAACTTCCTTGCGGATTACAGACATTGACAACCTTGCAAAATGAGAAATGAAATATAACAAAACTAGAATTGAGAAAATAAAGGATATTACCCACAGGTTGGTTCTTTTGTGGCCTATGGAGAGAAAAGTCCACCCCACTAAACTAGATAACCCATTTGTTTGCCTTTGTCTCAAAGTACTTGAACCTTGAACCAACCCAATTTCACCACCATGAAAACATAATTGCATCTCCTTTCACCTTCACTTCCCACACCAACCTTTGTAGGTAGGTAAGTGACAAGCCATGAAAAAAAATGTTGCGCATGGAATACACCATGAGGGAGGCCTTGTTAACGCCCTCTGCCAGACGTGCTTCAGGCTCAAGAATCACGCGATACATCTACCACATTTTCTCTTCTGTATTTTCTCTTAGCCATACGGTATCGCATTAATGATATGGTCCTACACAACATAAATATGCATTAAACTTTGTGCGAATGTGTTGCCATGTCCCGCACTTCTTCAATCAAGTGGGAAAGTGGCAGTATGCCCCCCGAATGAGTGCAAATGCACTACTTCCAAATCAAAATCACATTTCTATGCTCTGTAGGCAGATAAGTGACAAGTGAAAAGAAAGAATGTTGTGCATGGAACACACCATGAGGGAGGCCTTGTTAACACACTCTTCCACATGAGTTTCAAGCTTAAGAAATGTGCGATACATCAACCACCTCCGTGTTTCTTAATTCTACTTAACCATATGATATCTCATTAATTATATGGTCCTATAGACCATCAATATGCATTAATCTTTATGAAGACATGTTACCCCATCTCAATTCTTCAATTCTTCAAGCAAATAGAAAAATAACAATTTGCACTACCCTATCTATTTCAAAAATCAACCCTTCTAAAACATTATTATATTTATTTAATATATATATATTATTAAAGTACGAAATTAACTTATACTCTAAAAAGAAATCACTAAGTGATATCTAAACTAAACTATCCATAAGAGATGAAACCCTCAAATTTATTTATACTTAAGCTATAAAACGATTTCATATAATCTCTTTAAATATAATCATATAGTTCATCACTACTTTAAAGTGTCTTTGCCTAAGTCTTAAAAATTCAAACCCTTCCACCATTATAGATTTAATGTTATCACACTTTTTAACAATAGGCACTCTCTGCAAGAGTGCGCTCATTATCATTTTCTAAGGGTGCGTTCATTGTCATCTTATTATATATATATATATATATATTTTCCAGGAATAAAAGATAATATTGCAGTAGCTTAGCTGTATTCTAATTGTCTACATGTTGATTTTTTTCTTTTCTTTTATAAGTTAGAAGTGTGAATTTTGTACAATTTTAACCGTAACGACGCGGAATCGTGCACGTGAAATACAAAACTTAGTTAAAACAACACGGCTGCGGGGCAGCTAGTCCCTGCCCCAGCCCGCAGCGTATCTGCCCGTAAACGCTGCTGCAGCTCTGATGCAATACCTGCTTTCTGAGGAAAGCCAGAGAGGCAAGAAAGATGCTGCTTTCTGAGGAAAGCCAGAGAGGCAAGGGCTGTGAGAGTTGGTGCTGTGGGCCCATTGATGCAATTGCTGGTAGATCCCAGTGCAGGGATGGTTGGTGAAGCCCTGACAACACTGGCAATTCTTGCGCTGAGGCAATCCCAATATTGGTAGATTTAATCAGAACTGGTTGTCCTCGTAACAAGGAAAATGCAGCTGTTGTGTTGTTCGCATTGTGTAAAACTGATCGAAATGCAACTTCAAGGACAGCTGCAACAATGTTTCCTGCCAATTAATTCCAAGGATTCAAAAGCTCTAATGTGATATATTCGGCATGGTCTATGGAGATCACAATTTTGTTAGGATGGTGAAATTTTCTCAGGTTAATTTTTTTTTAAGAACTAATTTTCATAGTGTTTGAATCATTTTGATGGTGATGGAAACCATCAAAATCTTGAAAGACCCGAAATCATAAATCTGAACCACTGTAATAAAATAAAACGATTTCTTTATTAGAAGTGAAAGTAGAAGAATCCTACTTAAGTAGACTTGGAATTTTAAAACAGATAAAGCAATTAAATTTAACGGTTCTTAACATTTAATGGGCCACGGTTTAATACAGTAAAGATTAAATTGACGGCGACCTGCTGTGGGCAGTGTTACAAAGCTTAGCCACGTCGTCAACCACACTGTTCACCAGAGCTGCTTCGTACCTGCAGTGCAATGTATGGATTTTGACATTTTGAAAATGTCAAGAGATAAACAAATTTTACACCGTTTCTTTTCTGAAATCTCCAACAACAAAATGTTAATTGTTCAGAAGAGAAAAACCGAAATAGAGATATAATTAAGAACAGAAGACAAAGTCTTAATCCGGAAATTTCTCATAATGTAATCAGATATAAAAAGAATATAGAATATTATAAATACTTATATTGTAAGCCTTACTACGCTTATAAAAATGAAATTAACCAACCCCAGTTAACATGTTCGCCTCGCTTTAACATATTAGGATGTATGCATGATCCTTTTGTCGCCCGCTCGCCACGTATCTCATCTACTAGCTGCCTTCATTACAGTGATATATGTTGCATGCCCGCCTCCCTCTGATGCCTGTTACCCCTTTGTATGCCCGCCATTCACTGTTCATTTGGGTTCATCCACCCTCTGATGCCTGTTACCCCTTTGTATGCCCGCCATTTACTGTTCATTTGGGTTCATCCAGCACGTTGAGGGGTTCACACTACTGCAACGCCGGAGATAGCAGACTTGTTACAGCACCACCGATTGGAAAGCCGTAAACAGAGTATCGAGTGTCGATACAACAGTAGATTCAAATTCTAATTCTGGCGACGGGCTGTGCTGGCAGTTTCTCTGACGGAGGTCATTTCAATAAGAGGGTGTGGATTATCGCAGCATGACCACGCTAATGAACAGTGCCAAAGGCACAAGGACTCGTGGTGGAACTGATTTACCAGGCCTTTGTTAAATTTGCAGGAGCTTGAACTGGATAAATTTGTTACAGGGGTCTGAGAACTGTAATTAAAGTCATCCGGCAGAAGCTCTATTGGTAGCCCCACCATGGATGCTCGAACCAGAGGTGGTAAACGGTAGTTCTTGTGCCGGCTACCAGAAAGCCCCAAAGGCCCTCTTGTTTATGCCAGTTACTGGACAAGTGAATAAGGTTCAAGTTAGGGAACCGATTTACCAGGCCTTTGTTAAATTTGCAGAAGCTTGAACTGGATAAATTTGTTACAGGGGTCTGAGAACTGCAATTAAAGTCATCCGGCAGAAGCTCTATTGGTAGCCCCGCCATGGATGCTCGAACCAGAGGTGGTCCAGAGGT
>APFE031757374.1:0-13551 GCA_000404065.3 Pinus taeda
TTGATCAATCATCCATAAACAGCAACCTGGCAATCCATAGACATGATCCATATGTCTAAAATAGGACATAGTCTAAAAATAGGACTTGCGCCAAAAATAGCCTGCGGGCCCACTTAGTGAAGGCGACTCTTTTCACTAAGCTCCATCATCTTGTTGCAATATCAACACTCCCTCTCGACAAGATATGATTATCAGCAACCCCTATCCTGCCTCGGTAGTACTCGAATTTGCTCCTGGTGAGAGCCTTCGTCAGAATATCAGCATCCTGATCCTCCGTTGGAATGTACGAAAGTAACATGATCCTCCGCTGCACACAATCTCTGATATGATGATACCTGATGCCCTTTCTACCATATGCTCGGCCTCTTGAGCTCCCTGCCCAATCTGCATCCATGAAGCCACATAGCTTCACCTCATCCAATACATATCCCGATGTGCCTCTCTTGAGCCTGCACACATGCGACTCCACCAACTGTTGGTAACCAGTGGCATCCACTACCTCCGCTGAAGTAGCATCCTCCTTCCTCCATACTCTAGGAAGGAACGCAGTCTTCACATCCAACTGATGGATGTGCCACCCCATCTGCGCCTCTTTGTAGATCCATCTCGAACCTACCACTGATTTCCCTTCCGGTCTAGGAACAATCTCCCATGCACTATTTCTGACAATAGAATCATACTCTTCCACCATGGCGTCTACCCATGCGGGATCATCCACAGCTTCCTCGAAAGAGGATGGCTCAGTCACAACACACTTGCTCATAAAGAGCCATGTATCCAGTGTACCGATCAGGTGACTGTCTCTGCCTGCGTTGGGCTGTAGGTGGTCCTACAACTTTCTCTGCATCTTGAGCCAGTCGCTCAGCTTCTGTCAAGCGCTTTCGCCCTCTGATGTTTGGCGTTGCATGAGTGGTCTCTTCCACTCCATGAACCTCGCCCTGTGGCTCATCCTTGGGAACTAATAGTTCCTCATCCGCATGCAAGTGTAGCTCCCTCTCAAGCGAACACTTCATGGCTTTCTCCTCCTGAAATTTTATATTCCGTCGCACAACAGTTTTACCATTGTCTGACAAATACACACGATAGTTGTGGGGCGTATCAGTGTACCCCACAAATATCCCAACCTCTGCAGTCGGCTCCAACTTCTTTCTGGCATCCTTCGTTACATGCATGTAAACATTAGCACCAAAAATCCTCAAATGAGAAAGATCAGTCTTCTTACCAGAATAAGTCTCCTCAGGTGTACTCATGCCAAGTATCCTATGAGGACAACGGTTCTGCACATAAACTGTTGTATTGCATGCTTCCGCCCACAAGTGAAGGGGTAGGCCCTGATCATGCAACATTGCCCGTGCAGCACCCACAATCGTTCTGTTCTTCTGCTCAGCTACCCCGTTTTGCTGTGGGTTATGGGGAGCTATGAGCACTCTACGAATCCCTTCTGCCTTGCAGAAATCCTTGAACTCGTCCGAGATGTATTCACCACCATTATCGCTCCTAAGAGCCTTCACCTTCTTCCCCGACTCCTTCTCGACCAGTGCCTTGAATTCACAGAACTTTGAATATGTCTTGCTCTTCTTCTGCATGAAGAAGATCCAGCACTTACGAGAGAAATCATCAACAAAAATCACATAATACCTTTGTTTTGCTGTCGAAGCAACTGAGAAAGGTCCACACACGTCTGTGTGAATTCTCTCAAGGATCGTCGTGGCGCGACTATCCTTCTCGTGAAAGGTGGCTTTCACAAACTTCCCCAAAGTACACCCCTTGCACTGATCTGACTACACAAGTGTGCCTTTAGGAAGCCCTGTAGTGATTTGCTGCAGTATCTTCAAGGCTCCATGGTGAAGGTGACCCAATCTCCTGTGCCACAACTCGCCATCATCCCGGCTCACCAATCCTTCTGCCTTTCCTGCCATTGCTGCGCATCCATCTACATGCAACTGATAAAGGTTCCTCACTCGAACCCCTATCTTCCGGGTCTCACCAGTTGTCTTGCTGCGCAGGAAGGCCTTTCCTTCGCTGAAAACAACATCATACCCCTTGTCTTCTAACATCGCCACTGAGATGAGATTCTTCTTCAATCCTGGAACATGCATGACTTCCTTCAATACAAAGGGTTTACCAGACTCCCTCTCAAAGGAAATGGTACCGATACCGGTCGCACTATATCTACCATCATCGCCCATCTCGATGTGCACTCCAAGATCTTTTTCCTTCAGATCAGAGAACAAATCTCTATCTCCCGTCATGTGAAAATACGCACCACTGTCCAAGAACCACACTGATCCCATCACACTTGAAACCAAGCATGCGATCAATGAAAAATCAAGCTCAAACTGAGAAGCTAAGTCCTCTCCCCCTGCAGATCCAGTAGCTTTCTTATTCCTCTTCTTCTGTGGACAATCTGTGGCATAGTGTCCGTGCTGGTGACAGTGAAAACACTTCACCTTGGACATATCCTACTTCTTGCCTTTCACACCAGACTGAGAAGCTTTCTTGCTCTTCCCTTTCTTTGCTTTGGCAGCCAAAACACAATTCTCTTCATTTTTACTGAGTTTATCCTTGAGCGCCAAGTCGCCCTTGCTTTGGAATAACATTCGCAATCCGTTGAAAGACATTTCAACAACACTACTGCAAATTCGAATTCCACCAGCTCCAAACTCAACTGCTTCCGATCTAGAATTCGTGAGAACACAATATTTCTCGTACAGAGATTGACTGTATGGGCTTTTACCGGATATTTCACCTTCCAAAAGGAAGGATGAATCCAGAGGCTACCTGGCCCGATTACAGGCTCTGCCTAGAGAAATAGAATGTAAACACTTCCTGAATAGTAGATCTGATGATCAACAGCTCTGATACAATGTAGAAATTTTGAATAATTTAACACATATTCAATGGAGATTATCCTGATCATGTACTATTGCGGAAAACATACACAATACATAAGCTCCTCTACGTTGATCATCAATATAGCAGCATCAATAACAATAAAACATCAAGAGCATTAACACATTAACACAGTATGTATCCCGGGGAAAGCATCTCGCTAAAAACCCCAACTATTTGTATATTAATGATTGGGTCATGTAACATTACACAGCATAATACTTCTCACAAGTATCTCCACCTCTGTTACACACAATACAGCTCAGATCTGATCTCCAAATCTCTTCCACTGCTTGCCTGCCTCCACTGCGCAATACCTGCTCAAGAATACTGATGAATGAATGAAGCAAACTCGTATTTCCTTGGTTGAACCACGCAATACTCATTGGCAATACTCAATCCATTGATTGTGCAAATCATCATGCACAGCTATAGTCACAACTGATAGCAATCTGATCCTCTAACACCTGTCCCTGCTGAACTGAACATGCACTGACATGCAACTGAGTTAACTGATGTATTCTATAGTTGCATTATGAGTTAATAACTGTGAATTAATTAATAACTAATTCACCCAACTCATCTCTAGTCTATTTGCCAGTTAGACTAAATACAACTAGTTTAACAAAGCTAAACTGAACACAACTCCATCAACTGCACCTCCAGTCCACTAAACTCAACTCACTTGAGTTCTAACTGAAGTCCTGCATGCAACAACTCAATTGACTCATAATAAAAGCATATTTCCTTCTGACAGCTGAATGTGCCACCTATGTAGCTCAAACTGAAGTGCTCGAAGATAATAAGACAAAGTTTATAGTCTAAATATTATTATGAGCTAATAATATTTGACTGTTCTATATTTAGACTGAGCAGTCACTCCGCTGTGGAGTCACTCTGCTGTGGTCTAAAAATAGAAGTCCATCTATTTTTTCCAACTTGATCAATCATCCATAAAAAACAACCTGCAATCCATAGACCATGATCCTATGTCTAAAATAGACATAGTCTAAAAATAGACTTGCGCCAAAAATAGCCTGCGGGCCCACTTAGTGAAGGCGAATCTTTTCACTAAGCTCCATCATCTTGTTGCAATCTCAACAGAATCAACACTATGATGAATCTCAAAATGTAGGAGACATTTTAGAAGATATGAAAACAAGGAAATTTGTCCATTATTAAGTTATTCAAGGTGTAATTTTCAATCATTAAAATGCATCCACCCTTGGCAATATGAGGCATGCTTGGCATTGTAACACAAAATAATTCATTTTAAAAAAGGACTTTAATCTTCACCTACACTTTCCACAGTTCATTCTTACACTCTTGATAAATATTCGAGATTTTTTTTAATTTTGTTTTTGAATAAAAAAGAAGAATCAATAAACCAGTGCACTGCTCTAATGGTTGAATGCTTTGAGCTTCATGTAAGAAATCGTGGGATCAATTCCTTAGGCTAGATACCATTGTTGTGTGTCTTGATATTCCTACTAGATCAAGCACCCTAATTAGCACCAATAGGTTTATGTTGGATACCATTTATGAAATGCAAGGAAGTATGTGGTGGTTTTCCTATGAGATCTTACTTGGAAAAAGGAAAGAATGTGAATGAATAAACTAAAAATGTTTAGATGGAAAGAGGGAAAGGTCCCACATGTGGCTATGATTTCCACACCAATGATCAAGTGCCAAACCAAATTTTTTGGTCACCGCCATGGCATCTCCAATAGATCCAAGCTTTGAACATGAAAGCATTGTTGATCCTAGCCCTCATAATGAGGTCTCATCACATCGAACTCATCCTAGACATAGTAATGATTGCTTTGTGATTGAACTTTTAGAAGTCTCGGAAGTTGAAATATTCAATCCATCCCTAAGGCAACCCTAATGCAAAATGCCTCTCTCTTTACAAAAAAAACATGACAAGGAAATTTATAGCACAATTGCCAATCTATTGATTTCTTGAGATCTCAAGAAGAATATCAACTTCCAAAAATTACAGGTCAATAAATTTCTAACCCTATGGCCAAAATTATATAGCCTCTTTATTAAAGGAAGACAAATATTTGATCTCTCATAATAGCCATGTTGAAAATTATCTAAAGGACACTACTTGGAGATAGTACTATACCCTTTTCCACTGCAATCCTAGTCAAAGATACCATAGCTTTCAACTTTTCCCAATTATTATAACCTCTCCCAAGGCCCAGTTTAAAAGAAAGAGTATATAAACCTGAAAGAAACAAGGCAACTCTAGCACTACACCACCAAAGATATCCATTATCTAGCACCATCAAAGAAACTCGATTATCTCTAATGACCTATTTTTTCTGACAGGTTTGGCCTTTGGAGATGACTTAACATCATCAACATATTTAATTTTATGACAAATTTCTAGCGGTGAGAAAGACTTCCCTTCAAAGAGATTGAGATTATTAATGATTCATACAAACTGAAGTAAGCAAAGATGATTCTTCCCATTTCCACATACTTCCAAATAAGCTAACAATTTTTTCCCATACTTCTTTAATGAAGGAGAAATCCATCAAAATGTGCCATGCAGATTCAAAGGTGCCTTCCACCAGCAAGCTTATCCCTGCTATTCTAAAAAACTTGTTGAATATCTAGTGTTGGTTGTGTAGTCTCCATTAGCAAGAATTTTGGACCATATCAGTGTGTCTTTTTTCAGACTCAACCTAATAAAACTATTCTAAAATTATTGAATGAAGAGATTCCATTGCTCAACTTTATGTCCATCTAAATCCAGAAATCTTTCATTATTCCCACATTGATGCCATAACTAATTGTGACCTATAACTGTTAGTAGCTACATCTTCTAAGATTATAATATCTTGTTGCAACTTGCCTCAGATACTAAATCAAATATTCTCACATTTTGTGTTGGCCACTACATCCCACCCAAGGTTCTATATCAAATCAAATACTTCTCCAATTTCCAATTTTCCAACATAATCAATTCTTTGCAATGGGGAATGCCAAGACTAGTGCTCTCCAAATGATAGAAGCATTACGTAGGTTTGATTGGAAATTTTATCCAAACTTCTATGGAAAGAGAAATGATGTATTTGTTATGCATTACTTACTACTCAAGCCCTTATAGTTTGATCATCCTCCATATGCTATTTGTTGCAAGGGTTTTTTCCTCTTCTCCTCCATCCTTCCTATCATGTCTGATTTAAACCTATGATCACACAAACATGCACACATAGAGTTTAAACAAGGACTTCTATTAGTTTTCAGGAAACTATGATATACAATGAAAAAATATATGATTGAGTGCCATCTTACTTTGAAATTTAGACCATAAATATTCCTATGTACTTGAAGAAATCCAAATGCTTCAAAACAAAACACATATGATAATAGATAGCATCCAATGGTTCCTATTAGGCATGTATATTAATAAGCCTACTTATTTGTTCATATCTTTATGTGGTCTTCCAAGTCCATTACCTTATTCATCACCTAGTGTAGTCTCACAATGCTACTTCAATGGGAGATTCTTAATCAAAGTTGATGCTCTTAGGGACTCCAATTACAATAGGCTCATCCCTTGCACAGAATGTGTCTAAAATTCAGAAGACCCAATATTGTTATTCACTTATCCTACTATATAGGTAATGTTCAAAGCACAAGATATGGTGGGTGACTTCACATAGACACTGTTCCAGCTACTACTGCACATCATCCCCCAACCCACATGGCCCCAAGTTTATCTGGTAGGAGACTTCCACCTGATGTGAAAACCTCAATACCATTGGAAGCAACTTGGGTGATGTTTGTAGTTTTCTCTACTTTCCCTTGAGGAAACAATGTTCACCTTTCACTATAAAGTGTCTATGTTGAATTGCCACTATGTTTTTTTTTCCTTAATTGATCTTGATGGGAAAGTAGGTTACTTATTTCAGGGACTGGTTCTTACAATTGAATAATAATTATGAACTTAGAGAGAGTAATATTCAATGAGAATAACATGTGGGGAAGGAATAGGAGGGAAATGTTGATCCAACCACCACACATGATCCTCTGCCCCATCCATATTTTTGAGTTTATCTATCTAAAGGCCACTGCCTAATGATTGTTGTCAGTTGATAACTGTAACACAACTGAAAGGATTTTGGATGATGGACATATTCTTTTGTATTTTTCCCACTTAATGAAACAATATATTGAAGATTCTATACCAAAGGACCTCTATCTTCACATTTCACATTGTCCAACTAAACATGTTAGTTAATTTTTCACAAGCATTGGTTCCTCCAACATAATAATATATATAAGCCCCAAGCAAAGGAATATTCAATGAGAATAATGCTCGAGGAAGGATAAGATGGTGATTTATATATAAATTTTTCCATCAACCCTTTAGTGTGCACTCTTCAATGGATAGTTACCCTCACAAGCTAAATCCACGGGGACAAGTTCTCTAAGAAACTTTCTGCTATCAACATGGTGTTGGACATCCATCTAGTAAGACTTAGGTACTGCTAAATGATTTGAGGGAAATGCTAATAACAATATGGGAAATTCATCTAACACACCTTAATGGATGGAACAATAGGGATACTATAATTGGTTATGGATGTATCTTCTTTAGTTTTCCCATGTCTTATCATGGTCATGGCATGATGTAATCACGAGAAGAAAATGTTTTTTATCCTCATAGGGTTGTGTGCTCCCTTTAATGTTCTTGGTAAGGGGTGTAAACACCCACTCTATCTCTTCCATCTATTAATATTGCCCAATGAATTCATGGAGGTGGAAGGATAAATTTCTACCTCTACCACCGTTCAGTCCTTATAAATCCTTCACCTAGATAGAATTCCTTCATTCACTAGTAAATAACCCTCCCAATTTATTTTTTGTAATTTGCATCATGCTAAACCCTCAAAGGATTATAAAAGCAACATAATCCTCATCGTCCACACACAATTTTATTACAGAGACACTTTAAAGGGTGGAGAAAATTGGTAGAGAATCCCATGCATAATTAATATGTTTTTGTTAATATTTTGGAAAAGGACAAGCCCCTATCTATTCCTTTTTAAATTAGATTTTAGCAACTCTTTTAGAAAGGCAACTGCTTGGGATATGATTCTGTAAGCTGGTTCCATGTCATAAAAAATGAGTTTATTTCTAACTTTTTAGGTTTTCCTTTGAGTAAAACTAGTCAATCATAATTCCAGGACCATAAGAGAGTACTCCAGTGCATGGTTTCCCTTACCTCATACATGCATGGGTCCTCAAGAACTGTTCTCCAAGCTTTGATATGTAATGGAAAATTTAAAAAAAAGGCTAGAGTATTCATCAACAAATCCACACATAAAAAATTCCATATAATTCCTTGCAAGATTCAAGAAGAATGGAGCTTAAAGACATGAGATTATGCACAAGGATCTACTATTGAATAATTCCAAACAAAAAAAATCCCACCTCAAATCCTCCATATTAATGATGACTCTTACCAATAACATTATATGTTGTTAGACATCTTATGTAATGTCAAGTACAATAGTATCTTATGTAATGTCAAGTACAACGATATCTTATGTAATGTCAAGTACAACAATGCCATATTTATGCTTATTAGTAGATATCACTCATTTTTTCCCAAAAACTAGCTTAGGGGGGAACCTCCCTATCTTATCCAGAATTTCCTTATGAATGGTAGGTCAACTGCCAGCAGAATATGTGCACAAGAGGCTTTCTGATCAACGAATAAGTTCTTACAAGTTACATTTTTGAGTTGAGGCTTCACTCACTACCTAATCACATGGAGGTAAAACTGCACTGAGTATCTTTTTCATTGGCATAGTAATTTTCGTTAGGAAAGAATGAAGTTACAAAAAATAGTTGTCCACGAAATAGCTTACATAGGCTATAATGTTGATGCTGTCATGGAAGAAGCATGAAGAAAAACAACTTGGGATTACATTAGCGCATGATCTTTTTATTTCTAATTTTATGCTAGGTTCAAAACTTAAATACAAATCCATGCTTATTATACCACTTCTCCATGGCTTTGTAGGTTCATGGACATAATGGATAGCCCATGTGTAGAAAAGTAGTTTAAAAAGAATAAAGATGACCTATGCAGCAAAGGATGATGCTACCTACTTGAAATGGATTTCCCTGATGACTCAAAAAGGAATTAGCAAAAAAGGAATGAAATGCATGGCATAAATGACATCAACATCAGGAGAGTAGAAATTTCAATAGTACAAAGGCCTTTCAATATGGATACTCTGTTATATGTGCTATGATCTTGGATGATGTCCTTGATGACATTGTTAGGATATTCCGACACATAGGAAATAGTTAAGTTCAACTTGGTCTAGTATAGAGTTAGGTATAGAGTTAGGTAAAGTGTGTTTCTTTACCGTTGTACATTTTGTAACTTACAATCCGACGGTCACGATATGTAGTGATCCGACGGTTCATTCTCTCCTCGGTATTACCGACACTTGATCCGTGGCTTGACACCCGATTGGTCCATGAATTCTATTTAAAGCGCATGGAGGGTCATTTGTAGGTTAACCGTGCATGAGAGAAGCTTATGTAAATTTTCATTCTTTTATTAATAAATTGCCTGTAGTAGCCATGTTAGCGCAGGTCGTGGACTGTTTCCCTCTCTGAGGGTTTTAACCACGTCAAAATACTGGTGTATTGATCTGTGATCTGTTTGTGAGTGATGTCCTTTTGGTTTTCTGTCTGAGGAACTTACCCTGTAAATTCCTACATGGTATGAGAGCTATTTGAGGGCCGCGTCCGTTGGTGATCCAAATCTGAAGCCAGTAGAACTGCATGCGGCTGTCGTTTCCTAGATCTACTGTTTCTGACTGCTTTCGGTCCGAGAGGACTACTCTGTTATGTTCGGAGCATCTGTTCCAGTGAGGAACCCCTTTCGTTTCACACGAAAAGGTTTCCGGTAGCCCTATCTGTGTCATTTTTAAGATCTGGAGGTATACAGTGTTTATCTGCAGTTTAATGTTATTTTCTCTCTGGTTATTTCAGTTTCTATTTATTTAGCTTTTTTTATTATTATTACCGGATCTATGCCTTTCATTTCTGTGTATGCTCTTTTCCCTGCGACTCTGTGCGATCTCGGCAAATCAGAAACAGAAAGGAAGTTTTTTTTCTCATGCGTATGCTCTTTTCCCTGCACCTTAGTGTGATCTTGGAAAATCAGAAACATTGAGAAAAATATTTAGTTTCCGACTAAAGCTAACTTCGGGCTGTAAGGTTCATTTTTCTTTGCATATTCATGTTGGGTTTTGTGTTTTTGTTTTGTAGGAAAAAAAGAGCTTTCTCAAGGCAAGCACGCAACCCAAGGACCCCCCTCCCTCTCTCTCTCTAATTTTTTGTATATCTCAATTGGTTCAAAGCTATTTTAAGAGAGTAGAGGTCTTGGGTTCAAATCTCCATTTTGTGAGGGTGTTTTTTTCATTTCCGCACATTCGCGCACTTTGCCGACAACTTCAACAATTGTTTTTCAAAAATCCATAACTTCTTCATCCGGAAGCCTTTTTCAGAGCTGTTTTTTTTAAAACAGCCTAATTTTTCGAGATCTATCCATTGGAACGCTTACTTTCAGCATCTTCAGCTTCAATTTTTTTTAAAATTGAAAGTCCATGCCAAGTCATTATTGACAGCACTAACTACTTCCAATGGGTATCCTACATGGAAGATTTACTTAGAAGTAAAGGTCTCTACAGAATAGCCACGTGCCAAGAGAAGAAACCAAAAGATGAAGACAAGGTTCCAAAATGGGAAAATAGACAAGATCAAGCACGCGGTTTGATAAGGATGTCTATTTCTCCTTATCTTAGATTCCATATTGCAGAACTTGAAACTCCTCATGAAGCATTGGAACAACTCACTAAAGTTTTTGGGATCAAAAATGAAATTAGAGCCCATCAACTTGAAAATGAGTTGCTTACATTGGATCCTAATAATTTTTTCTTGCATTGAAGATTTCTTGTCCAAATTCAAGACCCTTAGATATCTCTTGGAAGGTGTTAAGGTTAAGAAAGAAGATAGTAACCTTATTTATTTCATCCTTACTAAGTTGGGACCAGCCTACTCTGTATTTGTTTCCACCTTCCATTCTACAAGGGAAGCTTTCATTTGTCAAGGAAAAGACTACAAGGCCCCTTCCTTTGACTCTTTTTGTGATTCTTTAATAAGAGAACAAGAAAAACTCTTACACCTTGGTCTTCTTAATCTTGGAAACTCTTCCAAGAAAGCGTTAGCCGCCCAGCAGCAACCAAATTTAAAGAATCCTAAGAAGTCATATCCTAAAAAGAATGGTCCTAAACCAAACAAGGGTCCTAAGCAAACTCAGTCTCAAAATGAAAGATCATTTCAGCAAAATGATAAGACCAATAAAAACAAATGGAAGAAGACTGATAGACATTGTAACTTTTGTAATCGAGATGGCCACTTAGAATCTAAATGCTTTAAGAAGATGGAAGCCTTGGAAGCCGCAATGAAAAAACATAACATCCATGTGGAGCATTCTTCTACTTCAACTTCAACTTCATCTTCAGGAATGGCACTTTCTGCATGTCGTTGTCAATCATCTCAGTCTGGTTATGCATTAAATGTATCTTCTTCTTCTCATTCTCATGAGTGGCTCATTGATTCTGGAGCCTCTTATCACATGGCCAAAAACAAAGCCATGTTTTCTTCTTTACATGATTGTAACACCAAAAAATATATATGTTGGTGATGATAGATCTCTTAATGTTTTAGGGACTGGAACTGTTCATCTAGACAATGGTCAGTTTAATGATGTATTATGTGTTCCAACCTTATCCAGCAACCTTCTATCTGTATATCAGATAACTCATTCAGGTGAAGGTAAAATTGTTGAATTTTCACCTCATGATGTTGTAATCAAGGATCTAAGAGATCCTAAACAGATTCTAGCTACTGGTATTGCTGATGATTCCACAAGGTTGTATAAGTTTCACAACTTTGGGTCATCAAATCTTCCCTCAGTATTTGTTGCTCATAATGATGAAGTGAGCAAACTTTGGCATGAGCGATTTGGTCACTTAAACTATCGCTCCCTTCAGCATCTATGTAAAGAAAATATGGTGACAGGTCTTCCTATGGTATCTTGCAGAGATGGTGTTTGTTCTAGATGTGTACTCGGAAAACATCATCGGGACAGTTTTGAAAAACGTGCCTCTTGGCACGCTTCAGCCCCTTTACAGCTTGTGCACAGTGATTTATGTGGTCCACTTCCTGTTGCTTCATTCTCTGGCTGCAAGTATTTCTTAACTTTCATTGATGATTTCTCCAGACGCACGTGGGTATACTTCTTAAAACTCAAGAGCGAAGTATTTAACACATTTTTGGCCTTCAAAGCCTTTGTTGAAAAACAATCTGGACATCAAATTCTTAAGCTAAGAACTGATAATGGTGGAGAATATGTTAAAAACACATTTATCAACTTTTGCACCAAAAATGGAATTCAAATGCAACATACTGTTCCATACACTCCACAACAAAATGGTGTAGCTGAAAGGAAAAATCGCACCTTAAAGGAAATGGCTAATTGTATGCTGCAATCTAAAGGACTCAGTCTTAGTTTTTGGGCCGAAGCAATTTATTGTGCAAATTATATAATAAATCGCACTCCTACTAAGGTTCTAAAGAATATCACTCCAGAAGAAGCTTGGAGTTCCATTAAACCAGATGTAAGTCACTTTCGTATTTTTGAAAGTGAAGCATGGGCCCATATTCCAGATGAAAAGCATAAAGCTTTAGAACCTAAGAGTGAGAAATGTACTTTTGTTGGATATTCTGAAGATGTAAAAGGTTATAAACTTATTCCATTTAAGTCCAAAAATGTTATCATTAGAAGAGATGTAAAATTTGATGAAAATAAATCGGCCTGCGAGCCTAGTCCGGCGGATGTGCCACCTCTTCCTATCTCTTCTACTTTTGAAAACATTTCTTCTTCAGATGATGAAAGTGATGATGAAAATCTTCCCCCACTTTCTCAGGATCCTCAACTTCCAAGATGGGTCTGTGCTACTCGGGATGCAGCAGGTGATCTTGCCGGTGATCCTACAGATCAGCGACGTACACGTTCTCAGTTTGAAAGAGCCTCTCCTTTACTGGCTCAAGCTCCAGTAAATCATGATCCTGGCACTTTTGCAGAAGCTTCAGGCCATCCACATTGGGAAGTAGCTATGAATGAAGAATATCATTCATTGTTGGCAAATGATACATGGGATCTTGTTCCTTTACCAAAGGGACGCAAACTTGTTAGATGTAAATGGTTTTACAAAACCAAGTATGGACCAGATGGGAAAGTTGATAAACATAAAGCTCGTCTTGTTGCTAAGGGATTTTCACAGGTTGAAGGCATTGACTACACTGACACCTTCTCCCCTGTTGCCAACTCCGTCCGCCTTATTCTTTCCCTTACTGCCTCTTTCAAATGGGAAGTCATCAGATGGATGTTAAATCTGCCTTCTTGCATGGGGACTTGCATGAAGAAATCTATATGGAACAACCTATTGGCTTTATACAAACAGACTCCAGTCTTGTATGTCGGCTTAAGAAATCCCTTTATGGTCTCAAGCAAGCTCCTCGGGCTTGTTATGCCAAAATGGATAGCTT
>APFE031757375.1:0-10620 GCA_000404065.3 Pinus taeda
GACCAAAATTAATTTTACTTCCTATAGATAGACTAGGGACTGCTATAAATAGGAAGGGACCTAGAAATGCTATTTTTAAAACTTTCTATTTTTAGCAGTTTCACATCTCACCCAACGTGGCCAATGACCTCGCTAGCCAAACTGCTATTTTTAGAAGGCCTATTTTTAGCACATTCTAAATTTAGCATTTCTTGTTGCACACTTTTCAACATTCATCGTCAGATAGATCGTCATAAACAGGTGGCTTCGAAAAATCAACTGCAATAGAATCATGGTTGTGATAGAATATGGGAGTAAATAGATCATGAAAACTACGATAAGAAAATCAATGATTTCATCGGCATCCTCATGATATGATAAATCAAACAGAGGGGTAGATGAGAAGTGGAGAAATTCATCCTCTGTGTTTCCAGAAAAGGTAGATGAAAAGTCAAGTGGATTTTCAATGAATAATTTATCCTCTTCGTTGTCAGATGATGGACTGACATTGGTGTGTCTTGAGAGTTATCAACAATGGGTGCATCCGTAGATGAAGATACACATGTAAAATCATGGATGAAAGGTTCACCAAAGATGTCAGGAAAAAATGGAGGAGGCTTGGATAGAAGGGATTCATCCTTCGTCGAGTGTTGATGCTCAAGCTCTTAGTCATAATCTTCACGAATGAAATCGCATGTTGGTTGTGCAACACCAACTCCGTCGATGGATTGATCCTTGTTCACAACAAGTGTAGAGTTCGGAATGGAAGAACACAAGACAATATCATCTAGAGGGTCATCCGAGTACGAGGACAAAGTTTGTGGTATAGAATGCATATGACAACCCGATGGAATCACAACCAAAACTATGCGAAAATTAAGCGAAGTGATGTTGGGAGGATGTGACAACTGAACATATGTGTGTGCCTGATCTCCCGCGTCACTTTGTAGTGGTGGAGCTCTTTGATGAGGGGATGGTGGACAGTCACTTGTGACAATGACCGTATCTATCTGTGATTGCACAACTCCATCGCTGAAGTATGCTGAGTGAGGCTTGGGCTCAAACTTCTGCTTGGGATGGACTGATTTGTTAAGACAATACTCAAATTTATCCCAAAGATATGGAAATTTCCTTTGGCTTTTTGAAACTTGAAACTGCAAATCACATAAGTGCTGCCAAAAATCCATAGACGATTCATGTGGAGCCTTCCGTTGTTGTAACAATTTTTTGGTCAAGATGTTCTGGATCAAAATGATGGAAAGTATCTTTAATGAGATCACAGAAGTGCTCAAGTGAGTGCATGCTATCAGCTGGTAGGCTGCACAACCATCGATGTGGGGATTCACGAAGTGTGTATGCAAGCAGTAGACTGGCCTGTTCATCAGAACATCCATCTTCCTTGTCAAGCATGGCAAGGAAGTCATGTAAGAACACAGGCCATGCCACTTTGCCTTCACCATCGTATGTGTATGTAGACAAGAGATCAAAAAACTGCCTCGTGATGTGGACAGGTTCAGCATGCGAAAAACATCGTGGAGGGTTGAGAGTTAAAGACTCCATGATAGGTATGAAAAGGTTCAAAATAGGATGAGAGGACACCTCTTGTCATCTGAACCTCCTTGTAGCGCCAAAAATGTTGATGGTGCTGGACCTGTGAACATGTTAGGGGATCTCCCCGGTAAGAAGTCCTAATTAGACCTCAGACCAGTTGGTGTAGGAGTCGAAGTAGTGGGTCATACGGTAATGCTTTGACCGCGGTTTCACACAGAGGCAAGTAATATGTCCCTATTGGTAGCAAGGGTGTGACATGTGCAATAAGTCAAGGAAGGTGCATGAGCGGTTCTAGCACACAGAAGGTGAGGTGAGTGCACCCCTTGGAAACCTGTGATAACACAAAGTTAATAAGGGAACACATGAGAAAAGATGCATCACAACATGGAAGGAAAGTAAGCTAGCAATCTAAAGTGATGGTTAAACCAAAAACACATTTTAGAAAGATTCATACATACATATACATAAAATTGCTACACATGCATGCATAAGCAAACATATACATATATCATTTAGAGTAAACAAGATCGCTGAAATACAATACGACATATGCATGAAACATCCTGGCTCTGCTATATTAAGAAGTGTAAGTTCCAGTCATACAATACATCCATGTCCAACCACTAGTTTCGACAGTGGAACATTATAGCCACAACCGCCTGCTCCTCCAAAGAGATGTACTAGCTCTACGCAGAGGAGAATCCAAGGCTCCTTACAATACTGTCCAAGCTTTCTCTAAGATACTCCTATCAAAAGCTTGGCTAACCAAAAGCCTATACAATGAGTTATGATGGACTATATATAGCAAAGGGTGGGGTGACCCTTGACATTCCCCCTTTGTGACAGTTCATCTATCCTCATGACTCTTCATCTACCCTATGACTGTTACATCCAACTATCGACACTTGAACTTACACTTGACAAGAAGTTACATTACAATGCACATGTACCCATGTGAGACAAAATGGCTTGAGCAAGCCATGCAAGACATCATTATGACTCACATAATTGTTGGAAGACCAGCTCTTCGACATCCTCATGGTGGTCAATAGTAGCAAACTGATGCCAAGCTCAGTAGTCCGCGATGGTCTCCATGTACCCTAAGGGGACATCTTTCTGGAAACGAATTCTTGCCTCCATAACATTCAGGTACACTGCTCAGACTCCTCTATCCAACTCGTCTCATAGCATGCACATCATTGTCTTGAGTGCGACCAGACCAACAACATACTTTTGCATGGTGTCTGTAATGATTGACAAGTTTGGGTTGGTGGCTATGCGCATCAACTCATAAAAGTACAAGTCAAGCTCCAGTTAGGCCTGTGCTTTTTCTTTGCTTGGGTGAGTGTCCCAATAGATGGGACTGCATGTGTGCACACAACAACATCCATACTCTTGAATACACGTGCATGGGAAGCTTGTAAACTAGTGATGAGATGTGGGAGCTCTTCATAGTTCTGGATCTGACTCGCAAACGATGAATGAAATATTCAGAAAATGGAACAACATGCATGTGGGTGAAGCGATTCACCAAATTGGTGACTATTCGTGCAAATCATTTTCATGCATTTGACAATAATAAGATGCTAACGAAAACTAAAATGGTGCTAGTACAAGTTAGTATGCATGTAAACGACAACAAGCGTTCATAGAAATCAAGCAAACATCACTCGCGCAAGCCAAAACAAAAAAAGCGACAGAAATGTTGCAAAAGAGAAGTTAAGAGGAATTACCCATCAATAGCTAAGCTCGATGTGTCGAAGACTCTTGGATGTGATGTGGGATGTCAGAGCTCCAAGATTGATGTGAATTAGTGAGCTCTGAAGAGTCGAATAAATAAGTTTGAGGCTCATGACGCGCATGCCACAAATCTAGGAAAAAGAAACACTTGGAAGAAAGATTCTAAAACGATTTTTGCATGTAATCTCTAGCTGCTAAAAATAGCTCCATAAAAACTTGGGATGCTTTTTACATGTTGCTTTTTTCTATTCCAGGAAAAAGCAGCCCATGCATGCAAGTCAAGTTTTCTCGATCCTAGGTGGAACCGATCAACTCAATGGAACATGCAACAACCTACTTAGCTGAAGGGAAAATTTGTGCATTTTTGGGAGGGTGCTGGGCTGACTGCCCAGAAGGATTGCACAATTTCTGGGCTGAACAGCTGACAGTTGCCCAGAATTATGCAATTTTTGGGCTGAGCAGCCCTGCCAGGAGGAATTGCACTATTTTCTCATTGAAGGGTGACAGACAGATTTGCACTATTCTGGAGCTCAACAGGCTACTAGACAGAATTGCACAATTTCTAGAGGGAAGGCTGGTTCCCCCCCAGAGTTGCACAATTTCTTGAGAGAGTTGTTCAGCCTGCAACTGGACCAGTCCGGAGTAATAACCTGTGAGGGGGGTGCAACAAGCCATCATGCACATGCTGGAAATCTATTAGAAAATCGTTGAAGCTTGTGTACTTAACAAGGCAAGACATGCTGCTTTGGAAGGTTAGTAGAGAGGCTCTAAAACGAAGCAAAGAAAAAATTTTGGAGGGTGGTTGTATCCACTACAAAACCAAGGAATTCCTCAAACACCTGTTCAGTAACCAATTCAATGAACTGTTCAACAATATGTTCAGTAACCTGTCCAAAGTGCATGTCAAACACATGTTCAAACACCTATTTCGTAGCCAGTCCCAATTTCACCTCAGACACCTATCCCAAGAGTATCACAAATGACTGTTCTAGCTACCCCCCTCAAATACATGTTCCTCAAACTACTCATGCCATCCCTCGGGCTTTTACTTATCAAACTAGTCCTACGATTCAGTCTACACCATAGGTTCCTATCGGACAACCTGCTATAAGAACATTGCAAACACCATTTCGAGGCCAAGTTTTCCAATGTGCACCTTTTCAAGTTCAAAATTATCAAGTTCCACCTTTTTAAGGACAAGTTTTTTAAATTCCACCTTTCCAAGGTCAAACTTTCTAAAAACAACATTTTCAAGGTCAATTTATCCAAAGTCAATTTGTTCAAGGTCAACCTTTACAAGCTCAACTTATGCAGGGGAAATATTACTTAGGTCAAATGGGTCAAGTTCAACCTTTCCAGAGTCAACCATACCCTGGTCATACTTATGAAATCCCTGTTCAACCTTAACCTAATATGGTTCACCCTGGTGGAATCCCAATTCCAACTGCACATGCTATTCTAGGATAGCTTGGGTATCCTCCTCCAGGGGTTGGTATTAACCCATAAGATTATCAAAGTTTACAACAAGATCCTAACCAACAGTTACCATTTATTACAATCCCAGATTTACCTGATTTATCCCAATTAACAAACCGTCCTATTTATTATTATCCTTTTTAGCCAGCGATTCCCACCAAGTTACCGAGTGACATACGCAAATTTGAAGGCAAATTAGGAGAAGACCCATCCAACCATGTGATAACCTATCATCTTTGGTGTGCATAAAATTATTTAATAAATGATTCTATTAAACTTTGCCTTTTCCAACGAACTTTAACTAGTGCGGTAGCCAAATGGTACATTGATCTACCTCACATCTCTTTCCATAACTTTAGCTCTCTAGAAACATGATTTTTAACCCATTTCCAGCTACCGATTCAATACGATACTAGCACCGAACTATTGACTTAAAATAATCAAAATTGACTCACATTTCTGATCATATACATGAATGGAGACATAGACGTCGGTTAGTTAAAGTTTTTATTCCAGGTCAAATTTTAGTTGAATGGTTTACGAAGTCTTAACTTCCCGTTATTGCCGAGGATGTTGCTAAGGGAGGTTTCATCATAGAAGAACAGGTAATTTCTTGTCCCCAGTGTTTAGGATTAGTCTATGCCCAATCCAACACCTTGTACAAGAAAATCCTGAATTTACCACGCTCGACAATTTCAAATGATCCAATAGTAACAACTCCCATAGGATCTAATGACGCTGATGGTATAATAGGTTTTCTTAACCAACAATCTAAGGGGAAAAATAAAAATTCTAAAAGTACTCAGACTTTGGCCATACAATATTCACCCGCTGAAAGTCTTTCTCCATAAGCTATTTCTGAAATTAATGCTGTAGAATCATCTACTAGAAAGAGTCAATCATACAGAGGTAAAAAAAAAAGGGGAAATGTAAATCGAAAAAAAATTCCTCTTCGAAAGAGAAACCAACTAAAACTAAACCTACTGGTGAAAAACATAAACCTCACTATCCTTGTATTATTTGCAATGAGGATCAGTAGACAAAGGAATTGTTGGCATTATGATACAGGTGTTGTTCTTGATGGAAACTCACTCAGAGGTTTGATACAGGTGATGGCAACTTAATCAGATGACAGATCAGAATGCAGCAGGTCAAGAGAGAGGTATACGCAGGTTGACCGTGATGAAAGTGCGTATATATGTGGGTTAGCAAAGCAAAAGGTGCATATACGTATACACGCAGGTTCACAGAAGGAAAAGCGCGTACATGGTTTTGGTCCGTGGTATTTGGTCCATGGTATTTTGGTATTGGTCCATGGTATTTGGTTCGGAATGACGACCCCAGGTATTGGGTCCATGGTATTGTTTCTACATGGTATTGAGAGAAGCCTAACCTATATAAGGAGAAGATAATTAGGCAAAAAGGGGTGCAAGGAATGGATGTCTGACGAAGTAGGAAGATCTAGTATTGCTGGTTATCGGTTTGTGCTGCTTGGCTTGGGTTGGATATGACAGCGAAGGTATAAGTAATTATCTTTAGATCTGTACGCGGGTTGTCTCTGGTGAAAGCGCGTATACACGCGATTTTGATATAGTCAAGTAGCGTATGCATTATGAGATTTGGTGTTTCAGGTTGTTGTTGATTCTAGTGGTTGTTGCAGAGTTCTGGGCTCTGGTTGGCGCTCTGTGTTTTGATGACAGGGTTTAAGTGATTCAGTATTGGGTGATTTAGAGATTTATGATACAAGTATAAGTTGATGATTGTATTGCAGCAGTGATTGTTTTGTACTTATGGATCCAGTCTGAAAATTGTTGAAACGTGGTCCCTGAAGAAAAGAAGGTTGCAGCCTTCTGTAGGTCAGCACCTACGTACTAGTATATCCACTAGTAAAAGAGCTTAAGGGTGTAGCTCCTTCAGAGAAGTAGCCCGGAAAATCAGAGAGGGTTGTACCCTCTGCAGGTTGATAGAGCCTGCGTGCTGGTAAAGGACTGCACCAGTACATTGTAAAAGAAGTTTCTTATTAAAGGAAGAAAGAGACGAATTGTAGCAGGTGGTTTTCACCCACATTGGGTTTCCACCTTATATCATCTTGTTCATGTGTGCTTCTTATGTGTGATGATCTGTACTGTTTTACTACACCTGTTTACTGTTAATGTGGTTAATAATGTTCTGATGCATTTACTTAAGATAAGCTAACTGAATCATAAGATTACTGCATGTACGCTGGTTGCATTTAACACAGTCGCATATATACGTGGATATACTGAACTGAAGCCGCGTATATAAATTTGAGTATGAAAAATGAAAAGTAACTGATTTGATAATACTGATTCATTCCCCCCCCCCCCCCCTCTCAGTATTATTTCCAACAGGAATGCCCACATTGAGCGGAGGTTTCTAAATTCATTAAAGGTTCTCCAACTCCTACTATATTGAAGGATCCATTTCCTTCTCAAGATAGAAAAATGGTTTGTCATAACACATCTTCCTCTTCCACATCGCAAGATATCATGATGATGTCTTCACAACAAGTTATGGTAGCTACGAGATCAAAAGATTACGAATCTAAGGGTCTCGTGGACAATGGAAATGAGGCTAGTTCATCTGGTCAGCCTTCTAGTTCAATTCCTCCTCCTCCTTCTGAACCATTACAGATCAAGAAAGTGACATGATGATTCGACCACCTCCCAAAGGTGTGCTTAAAAAATCCACTTTCAATTCACATGCTAGAGCTACACAAAATTACAACATTGTTGAAGACCTGGCTATGACTTTTTCCGCAATGTCATCTCTTGAGGTGCTGCAAACATGCCCAACAAAGCGCAAGCTATTGTTGTCAACCATTGGAGCTATTGATCTGCAAGATTCTAATCTAATCATCTTTGATTTTGAGAGTCATATACCTAGACTCCCTCATCAACTGATGTTCCAAATTCTAGTTTTTGTTAAAACTAGACGAGTGTTTCGCACAATTGTTGACAAAGGAGCTTCTACGTGTATTATGTCGATTGCTTGTCTGAAAGATTTAGGTTCTCCAACTATCAATTAGTCACCTATCACTCTGAAAGCCTTTGATGGAAGAGGTTTTTGTCCTTATGGAATCCTAAATGATATGTCCATAGAGCTAGAGGGTAAAATGGTCGCAATCGAAGTTGAAGTTGTTGATGTTAAGCTCAATTACAACCTTTTGCTTGGTCGAAGTTGGACCTATGCTATATCAATAGTGGTCTCATCACTTTTCTGAATGATATGATTTCCCACAAAGGGAAAATTGTCAAAGTACACTAGTTGTCTTACTACACTTCAAACCCTAACTCTACGGGTAGCATACCTTTTGTTGGAAATGTTGGGACAGGAAAAAGGTATGATTTCTCTCCGTAAAATGCTTTATTTACCATTCATCCTTATACAATTATCTCTGTTTATAGATTAAAATGAGGAAAATATCTGTTAGCCTCACTCATAATCAATTAATAAATCCAAATATTAAATTAAATTAATAAAATCATGAGAACTCCTCAAACTAAGGAGTCTAGTTTGGATGAGAGATTCTCTCCAACGAGCTCTCCTAAATTAGTGTGTAAGTTGAGAAATTGTCTCCACCAAGTGAGTCTAAGATAGACACACTATCTTAATACCACTTACTCATGTATTTAAATGTATTATTAATTTATTTGAATAATGAGAAATACATGAGCATGAGAGACCATATGATGGCTCTCTGTCTTTTTCGCTAGTTTGTCTTTTGTGTGTTGCTAGTTTGATTATTGTGTGTTAATTTGTTGTGTGTGTTTAATATGGCCGAGTGGTTTCAACATGTGGTATCAGAGCTAATGGTTTTCTCTTTTGGAGTGAGAGTGTTTGCTTTAGATTGGTTAGTGTGTGAGAGTGCATACTTGTAAAGCGAAATGGGAATTGGAAGCCGAGGCTCATGTTGCCATTTTACAGCGTTGGAATGAGGATCCATTATGTTGACATAAAGGTGATAGCGCAGAGCAGTTAGCCACGTTGAAAGAGAGCCAAGAAACTTTATCTCCCTTTCTTTGACCGTGCATTAAGAAATTCGTGGACTGCTCAAGGAAATTACAGTGTGTGTGAGATCTGAAGTATGGAGACTGTGTGATCGAGAGATCAATGTCAAGGTCATATTGCAAAGATTAGTGTGAAGGTTGTTGATCCAGGTGGATGTTGGTGGCCACCCACCTATCCCATTTGGACCCCCACAATTGTCTCTTTCAGCCTTTTCAGTTTCCTAAATTGTAACACAGTTTACTATTTTTAGCAGTTTTTTCGGGTCCTGAACTTCCGGAGCCGTTTTGAGGCCCTAAACGATGTTTTTTGGGAAATCTGGGGGCAACATGGGTCCATGGACCGATGTTGCCTTTCCCAAAGTGGTAGTTCTCGGATAGATCTTTCTAACGAGCTATCATACGCGTCAAACAGAGATCGTATGCCAAAGTTACGACCCCGGGAAATTGATGTACCAATTTACCCAAAACGGGGCCCACAAGTTGGCGCTTCATCTTCTAGGGTTAGGTTTTGGAATGTGAAGGGTTTTCCATTATTTCTCAACAATAAATAGGCCTTCGAGCCTCATTGTAACATAGTTCGGAACAGTTCAGAAGTATGTAGCCGCCACATCTCTTCTTAGAGATAAGCTACCATCGCCCTAGCTGGTTTATTTTCAACTCTGTTTGTAAGCATATTTCAGTGTTTTCCATTAATGAAATGCAGTATTATTTCTGTTGCATCTCTGTGTATATGGTTATCTCTGTATTTTGTTGCATTCCTGTTTAAATCCAGATCAGTGGTATCGGAGCGGTCTGCTTTTTCTGTGTTTTTCTTTGCATGTCCCCAACGAGGTCAGGATATGAGGAGTTAGGGCTTGAACTGGTCGAACCTTTGCAAGACCAGCCTCGAAAATCATGACGACCTCCCATGGCGGATGAGAAGAAAGACGAGGGAGAAAGAGATCCTATCAAAATCTTGCTCGAAGAAGCGCTCGAGCGATAAAGGAACGCGATGATGGATAACTTTGCGCAGATTCTTCAGCGGCTACCCAGAGGCGACGCATCGGCTTCCAACAGCTACTCTGGAAACGCCACACCGTTTAAGGTACAAGTGAATTTTGAAATCCCCATCTTCGAGGGTAAAATAGACGCAGATATGGTAGATAAATGGTTAAATCTGCTAGAGGGTTATTTTTCTGTTCATGAATTTTCAAGTCGGGAAAAGATTGTTTTCGGTCTTCTCAAAGCAGCCCCCCACGTCAAGGACTGTTGGGAAACCTACAGCGAGCAGAAGGATGAAACTACCGGCTCACTATTTTCAGCCGCACCCACTTGGGATTCATTCCGAGATGCCATCAAGGAGCAGTACTACCCTGTCGAAAGCTATGAGGACAAATACATCAAATGGACCATGCTGCGACAGGGACGGGACCAAGATGTGCCTGAGTTCACAAACATCTTTCACACCCTTCGCACACAGTTGGGTATCAAAGATTCTGAGCTGCATCTGGTATTCAAATACCGCAGTTGCCTACATAGATACATCCAGGAAGAGATGGAGTTCTTGGACATCTCCTCACTCGGCACAGCATACCGATATGCTGTCAAAATCGAGCAGAAGTTCAAACAGAAGAAGCGAGACTTTGGATCTGCAAATCCGAACCCCAAAGGACAAAGCCAAGGAGGGGTGACACCACGAAGCCGAAGAAAGACACAGGAAAGTGGTGTGATTTCCACAAGAGTCCCACTCATAACACGAGTGTCGGACCAAGCAGTCATTGGTGGTCGAGTTGAAGGCTTTCGAATCAGATACTTGTTCCGACCTTGAGCCAGAACCCGACAAGGGGAATGGAAAAGGGAAGCA
>APFE031757389.1:0-16206 GCA_000404065.3 Pinus taeda
AAAGACAAAACACATTGATGTTCAGTATCACTTTGTGAGGGATATGATAGAAGACAAAAAGGTGTTGCTGGTAAAGGTTGACACTTTGAAGAATATTGTAGATGCATTGACAAAATCTGTGAGCTTTGAGAATTTCCCTTGGTGTAGAGAAACAATGGGCGTTGCGGGGCTGGATAAATGACTAAGCTCTCTTGTGGTCCCTAGTGGAAAGAAAATAACAAGTGGGAGAATGTTGGGTTGTGTTATATTCTTTCCACGAGTAGCCCACTTAGTTAACAGGGGGCTTAGGGTAAGGGCGGAGCCCCGCCTTCGTTGCGCTGATTGCGCAGTGGGGGGGTCACAAGGGGGTTTGAGGGGGGTGGGTAGCCCCCGTCTACGGGGTTTGGGGCAACACCTCGGGGAATTTTTTTTTTTGGACCCTATATTAGGTTAGGTGGACCTACTAATGGTTTTTTGCATGGTTTTGGACGCGATGGATTTCAGTCCATGGTTTTGGACGTAATGGCTTTTGGTCCATGGTTTTGGATGCGATGGTTTTTAGTCCATGGTATTGGATGCTTCGGCATGTATAAATATGTATTGTAAAATTGAAAGGAACATAATGAAAAATAAAGCTGGTAGTCCTAGTTTTGGGATCTAGGGGAAAATATTTGTTTATATGTGTTTTATGTGTTATGCTCTCGCATTGTTTATTTTCTATGTTTTAGAATTCCTATGCAGGTAATTTCTGTACAGGGTTAAAACCTAAAAATCTATTGCCCAATTTTTGAAAGGTTGTAATTTCATTTGTGGATTCAAAGGCATTTCACCCCTCTGCGATGACCTTCCTATTCTTTGACATAAATCACAAGCTTTGCAATATGCTTTTGAATCTTGATGAAGGGTTGGCCACCACAACCCTATGCGTAGAATCTTCTGCGTGGTTGCTCTCCTTGCATAATGTCCTCCTATGCCGTGCCCATGAGCATCTACAAGGATGATTCTTCATTCAAACTCAGGTACATACCTTCGTAGTACTTCATCGTTTCCCATCTTATATAGATGCCCAGAAATGACAAATAAGTCTGCTGCGTGCACCACAAATTCATTCTTTTGCTAGATAGAGTATCCTTCTGGCACAATTTTAGTTGTTGGAAAGTGTATTATATCCTCGAAATGTCCATTCCTGACACACATAGCGAAGAGCTGCGTGTCAAGTAATCCTTCCTCCAAAATACTAGGTTCCTCCCCTGTCTCGATGCGTGACAGGTGATATGGTCTCGCGTTCAATCGTCTAGGCTCTACAATAACTTCAAGATCGTATTCCTGGAATAATAATAGCCATTTGCAAATGTGCCCCCCCAACACAAGCTTATTAACTAGGTACTTTAGTACGGAGTACATGTGCATTTGCTTAGGTTGTGGCTTTTCTCCATAGGCCTGCATCCACTTGGCCAGATGCAAGCACGGATCATCCTGCCCATCATACTTATCTTCCAGTTGCATTTTAGGCTTCCCAAATCGTGCTTGCATCATTCTCCTACATTTGTGCCAATCATCAAAGCTTCCTTTGTGCGTATCCCACCATCTTGCGGGTGTAGCGTGCAGTACCTAGTCCAAGGCTTGGAAGCGTTTCTTTTCCAGCACCTCCCTTTAAAATGCATCCAAGAATGTATCTACCTCATTTAGACCATCATAAGTAAGCATATTTCTTTCTTCTGACGACACACAGTGTAGCGATCAGGTCATCATATTGCAATTCAACATAGTTACTTTGTGTAACTGATTCTGCCATTATTATACTTCTTCGTTAGAATCCGAAGTGCAGGAACTCTCGTGCTCCCACATAATTCACCCATACATAGTGGGATTCACTCAGTCTTGGTCTCACGCTGTTATTTTGTAAATGGAGTCCAGATCATCATCACTCTCACAGATGCGGACTGGTTCCGTATAATGCTATCCTTCAACAGGATCTAGGGGTATTATTACGCATAGTTATTTCATCTCAAATATCTTATTTCACTTCATATTTATTATCCCATTCATATCAGTAGCCCAGTCAATTCCCAGGAGCGCGGGGTAGGGATTGCTGTCATCAACAATCTCTATCACTTCAAAATCTGTCAACGTGCTTGCTCCCTCAATATCCACGATTACTCCCTGCAATCGCCCCATGGTTATGATTTTTTGCTGATTCATCATTCTCAACTGAATTGGAGACCATTGCAGCGCAGGTCTCCCCATTCACTCCCATGTCTGTTTCGGTAAAACATTTGCATCTGATCTTAAATCCAGAATGACTTGATCCATCTCATATTCTCCGATCTGCGTAGTGAGTCTCATTTCATGCCCCGTCCTTGTCTTATGATTTTCGATCTTCTGGACTATGTGCGGTTCACCTGGCGCAATCCCAGCACATCTATTGATAAGTTCCTATAACCCTTTCACAACCTTACTGTCACGCGGTAACTTCATAGAGGTTTCTAGGAAAGTAGTGAGCATAGAGGGGTCCATCTCCGGCTCAGGCTTATCTTTGATTTCTGAAGTGGAGGCCTCAACGAAGCTTTTCTTAGCTTCCATGAAGGTTTTCTGAGCGCACTCCAAATCAAACTCAGCTTCTTTCATCGGGGCTTTTCAAACCTAGGTATTGTCTTTTGGCTGTTTCTCCTTGTCATCTCCCGTCGCAATTCCACTTTGGAGCACTATGTTTATGTTCGGATCTTCCTCGCATGGCTCAGACCTCATCATCTACAGGTTCTGAGTTAGGGGAGGCAGTAGCTCTCCTCTGTCACGTATCCTAGCTATCAGCGTTGGACAATATTTTCTTTCATGATCAAACAGTGTGGAATACTTGCACGACAGGCACATTGGATTAGTGCAATCGCAGACATAGTGTCCCAACCCTCTGCAATTGTAGCAAATCAACTGTCCGCGACCTCTACCAAGTCCTCCTCTGCCTTAGCCTCATCTACACCCCTGAAATCCTGTCCGTGCCATTCTTTCATTCTGGTTAAGGGGCCACGTTTTGGCCTGAACCCTATAGGCGGGCATTCTATCCATCATCAATTCATAGCTCCTATAAGTATGCTCATCATGTCCCACCGACCTACAACAATTACAGAACAGCTATTGCGGGGTTTGCGTATACTTCTGTAACAACTGGGAGTTATCCATGGCATGGTTTCTGGCTATTTGACAGATAGCACACCACAAAGCAGGTGCCGTGCTAGGTCCTACTTGAGCTTCCAGCCTTATTGGCATTGGTCCTCCTCCTGCAAGGTAATTCATAAAGACTGGGCAGTGGTCTTCGTTATAACCTTGACTCTTGCATTTTATGCACCATACCTCTTTGTGTACTTTTGGCTGAGCCATCCTATCCTACTTCAAACTTTGAATCTCAAGGCACAGATTCTTCAGTTGCGCGTGGATCTACTGAACTCCTAGATTAGGATCTTGCATCGAGGTCTCATGCAGTCTCATGGCAATCTCCAAGGCCTCTGCCTGAGTTTTTATCTTCTGTTGCGACAACACACTTCTTAGGTGTGGTAGTAGTGAAGCCACAAACCACTCGCAATGTTGTCCATCCGTCAAATTCATGTTGGCTTCACAGATCATACATTTTTGCCCCTGATATAGTTCCCAAGGCGTCTTGCCTAGTAGCATCGTGATCTCATTTAATCCAACAATTGACTGCGCTTCAGATTTAGGCCTGCTAAATTACCTATCTAGTGCTACTTGGATGTCTACTACTCTAGCATTCAGGTTATCATTGGAGTCCTCAATATACTAGGTTAGCGCGCGATCTTGCAGAGCACTAACTAGTGTTGCCTTCTTTATGTTATCATCTGTAACACCTTGAGCTTCCCATACAACCCTTACAACGAACCAGAATTGGTCTAGGTCCTCATTTCCCAAGCCTTTGAACAATGGCAACTTCACTGTGTTTGCCATACTGAATTGTGGTGGTGGCGGAGGTGGTATGGGTGAAGGTGGAGGTGATGGAGGTGAAGCTAGTGGTGGTGTGGGTAGAGGTATAATTCAGGGAAATCCTTGTCTTATCAACTAAATAGCACTTCGCGGAGAGATCTTCACGATCGCTTCCTCGTCCCCTCACGGAGGTGAAATCAAGGGGCTATGTTCTAGACCCTTATTTCCTTCGTTTTTGTAAATTCTTCCACTTCATGTAGACCCAAACATCAAGGTAACTGCATAACCTATTTTTCGCACAACAACATTTTAATCCAAGTATTCAAAGATTTTACGTACTCTCATGGTCCTTTGAAAAAGCGTCGCTCTGCCTCGCTATAGCTGACTGAGGTGTCAACTATAAACTCAGTAAAAAATCCTCCTATAATGTGATTGAGCCAATGATTGACGGCGTGCGTGATCTTATCGTTCGATGCTTCCAACCTTCGCACTAGCTCTGTGGGCCACACAATAAGATCATCAAGTTTCCACCTTCCTTGGCTATCGGCTAGCTTTGCGATCCACTCGTATAGCTCGGTAGGGAAAGAGGCAAAAAAGATTTCGTGGATCTCCATGTATAGGTAGCTGTCTAGCCACTATTCTTTTGACAGTCGCAGGTTTATGTTCTCCTGCGCCGTGAAATCAAGAATTCTTTTGTCCAACTGGCCTTCAATTGATTTCTTATTTGGATTCCAGTGATACGACATCACACATCTCTTATGCATATTTCATTCCCAACAATGGAACCATTTGTTGGCTTGAGGGGCTTGACCCAGGTTCAACGTCAACGTTAGTTAGCCAAACAAATCCCTACACTATTGGCCCTTTCGGCATCAGCCAACAGAGCACGGATTGAAGTCTCACCCGAAGCAGTATGGGGGGATGCTGGAACCAAGTTTCCGGACGCTTGAGATGGTTGTGATGTCGGTTTGTTCCAACTATACCTGCCTACGTGTAGGTTTCTTATCCCTCTACTCTACCCTTCAGTACCTTCGCGAAATGTTACAATCGGTTTCGCGCAGCTGAAGCGAAAAAAGTTCCTTCTATAGATTAATTACTCCAAAAGACTTGGAATATCAAGATATCCATGAGGATACAAATATTATACATTAAATGTATGAATAAGAATGATAATGAATTACAAATTAAAATGAGAGGCTTGCTTATATACCGAGAAAGTGTCTCTTCATGAAGAGTCATGTCTCATTTAGACATGCCTCTTCAACCTAATTACTAGTTAACTAATCATTATTACAATTTATCTTTATTATTTATATATATTTTATTTGTTACATTGCCTCCTTCCTCAAAGAGCTTTGTCCTCAAAGCTTGTTGATGAAAAACGGCTTGATCTCTTTTCGGCTTTGAAAGTATTTCTGTCTCGGAATAGTCATCCTTGTTGATACAAGTTGATATGATATTCTTAGTGACAAACAAAATTGTCACACTGAGAAGGAATTAGACCATCCCAGATTAATCTTCTGTATAGTACTCTGATCACCGAAATTTTGTAACGACTTGTTAGCATAAGACTGGATTGAGATTACATCACTATTATCTGGAACATTAGTTTGTTGTTTCAGTTTTGATTGGTTCAAATACGTAGCATGGTTGATTCGTTTGTTCTCATGATTCAGATGCTGATATGGAACTTTTTTGGTTTGATTTCTCCTTACTAGGCATGTGCCAATTTTTATATTTTCTTCTGGCAAAGATGTTGTTGAGATGGTTATGGAACATTCACTTGGGATGTTCATTGTTTGAACTACAACATCTACGTGTGTCATTTCTTCAACTGACTTGTCTTCTTGAGTTGTCATATTCACTGGATCGGTATTCATTCCCTTATTTTCAACTTGAACTGTTGTGATTGGAGATTTCGATACTTCTTCTTGAGTGACTTGTTCCAACTTATCTTTTAATGCTTTCTTATCCTCCTTAAGTTTCTTAGTTTGATTGAGCAGACTTCGATTATGGTTTCTTAGACGTAAAATTTCTTTGGTTTTTGATTCATTAACCTTATTTTAGTGTTTAGAATTTGAATTTTTTCATTTTTTAGATATCTGATTTGTTCTAATAAATTTTTATTAAGGTTCTTTAAACGTAAATTTACTCTTCTTGTTCTGATAAATGCTACTTGAGTTCTTTCTTTGAAACTTTAGTCTTCTTCACTTGTGCCAGTAATTTTTCGACATGGTCCTTGAGACGAGAAATTTCTTCGTCCTTTTCCATTATTTCTTTGTAATGTATATTCACAGGATTTTTATGTTCATGTTCTAACACTTCCTTGCTTTGTTGAATTTTGGCTATTTTGTCATTCTCTTGATCTTTTAGTTGCACTTTCTCGGTACACTAGATAACATCATTCTGTGGAAGTGATGATGGATGTAGAGAATGGAAGAAGGAATCCATTCTCTTTCTCTCCTCACCGTGTCGTTCAATTATTGCAATTAATTGTTCTATATCTCTTGCGATTGATTGTTTTTGTTCCTTACTCAGGGATTCCATATTTTTTCTTCTTCTTCACTTCTTTTAACTTTGTATGGAATTATTTATTTATTTATATATATATTTTTAACTTATTTATCTCCCTTTTTATATATATATATATATTTCTAATATTCTCTCTTAATGTGGATTGTTAAAAACTTGAATACCCTTTTATTAAAAAAATACTCCTTTATATTGTTGCCCTCTATATATGTATGTATTTCTTTATATTAAGACCCATTTTCAAAATAACTTTATTATCTTAAAATAATAATAGTTTCACTTCCTTTTTTTTTAATAATAAATTGGTCCCTTTTTTATATACTTAATTACTTCCTTGATAACTTTTTAATGTCACCCCACTTAATAGGTCATGTCTTTTCATATGACACGGTCATGATGTTCACAATACTTTTTAAGTAAAAAGTAATATTTACCTTTTACGTAAGAGATTTTATATCCCTACTTTTTCTTTAACTTTTAAAATACCATGGGCTATTACCATGGGTTGTTTTTAAAACCTCCTTAAAATGTTCTCCACATAAAAAGTAAAATGTATTCCTTTGTTTTTTTGTTTTTTATTTTATTTTATTTTTAAAAATACCACGGGTTGTTTTTAAAACCACGGGCTTCTCCACGTAAAAAGTAATATGTATTGCTTTTGTTTTTTGTTTTTGCTTTTGTTTTGTTTTGTTTTTTGTTTTTTTTTTTTTAAGCAAATGGCCAAAGGCTTAAAAAATGGAGAAAAGGAGAAACTCCCAAATTTTGAGCAAAATGCTTCAATTGTATGGCAACAGTGTTGATGAATTTCGATATCCTAGGACCTGGATCGGAGAACGAGCTCTATGCACCGGTTAACTAACCTAGAGGACCGAATTGCTCTGATATCAAATGAAGTGAACAAAGTTCCTTCTATAGATTAATTACTCCAAAAGACTTGGAATATCAAGATATCCATGAGGATACAAATATTATATATTAAATGTATGAATAAGAATGATAATGAATTACAAATGAGAATGAGAGGCTTGCTTATATACTAAGCAAGTGTCTCTTCATGAAGAGTCATGTCTCATTTAGACATGCCTCTTGAACCTAATTACTAGTTAACTAATCATTATTACAATTTATCTTTATTATTTATATTTATATTATTTATATATATTTTATTCGTTACAGCAGCCCTAATTAGGGGCTGCAGTCCTCTCACGTTGCTAGGGCCGTGAATTACAATATCTCCCAAATTGCATTAATACCTTATCTTATTAACAGATCTTAGTCAGCTTCGCGTAAACAGATGTTCTTACTTGCATTCACTTAACTAATATAGTTATACATGTTCACGCATCATACAAGAATTAGAAGTGAAATTTATACCCAATATAATAGATGCATAAACAGGAAATAAAGACGCAAAAATTGTAGAATACTTCTCTTTATTGATAATTATGGACTATTACAGACTCAACCCGCCCTCTGCACTCAGCTACGGGGGTCCGTGCACTTAGCTGTGGACTTCTAGGCCTTTGCGCACTCAGCTGTAGAGCCTCTACCTATGCTACGACCCAACCTAGATTTTTGCTCCAAAGATATGACTCAATTCTTCATCATTGATTAGTTCTTTTCTTCGGTTCTCCCATAACTACTTAAGCTTTTCTCTATTTATACAATCCATGGTCCGTGGACCATGTGTACATTTCTTACAACCAACATTACATTATCAAAATAAGGACGGACAACCCTATGACTCTTTAACATCTACGCCCTCCGCACCCACAAAATGTGGAGTCCTTACATTTGTATTACAAAATTGGACCAAGATATGGGTTCTTAGCCCCAAACTGCTCTTGGGGGATCCCGCGCCCAACACCTGAGGTAGATTGTTTAAGAGCTCGGAGAAGATATTCCCACTAGCTCGCGATCCTTGTATGTTTGAAGAGTAAAATATTAGCGTGAAATTTCTTCATTTCTTTGACTATGTTATACTCATGTGCAACAGGCATTGCTGAAGTGTTTGGAGGGGTAACTTTATCTGATACTTATAGAATGGTAGGCATGCTTTTGTTGTTGGCAGAAGTAATTTTCATTGTAGCAGTGCTTCTAGACATGCTCTAAGTGTTCTGAGCTGAGTTGACAAGCGGTGTGATTTTCCTTAACAAATGTTCTTTTCATTTCTGCGTCATCAACTCTTGTTCGAAAACTGGGCCTTGGTTTCTCAAATTATATTGACTATTTTTATTTTGAGTCGAGTCCTCACCCAATGGCAGTTCTTCAAAATTTTTCTTTTCAGCTACGTCTCCAAAACTAAATGTATTCACTACATTTTCCAACACTTACAACTTCTTCAGCTACAACAGTTTCTTTCTTATCTTCCATTGGATCAGTTTGCTCATATGAAAGTATTATATCAATTATGTGCATAGTTAGAGCGTTCATACTATGATTCCATTGTGGGCATGTCTTTTTTGAATGATATTCTTGATGAAACGAGCAATATTGGTCCATGCCCATAATTCCAACGTTCATCACGAGGTTTAAGCTTTGTGTAGACTTGTCTTGTTGATTGTTGTTGCTGCTGGAGTTGGTAACCCTTCTTAGGAAGTTGAATTTAGGGCTCTTGCTGCTTACGGTGGTCTCGATTGAACTTTATTTTAACTCTGCCATATCATTGGAGAAATAATTAATGGTCCAGGTCAAGCTTTCAAGATCAATAGCTTCTTTATCCTTGACCTTAATTGAGGAGGTATGAGACATTTTGTCCGTGTTTTTGGAGTCTTTTGATGGTTCATCATCAACAGTAACTCCGATTGCATGCAAATCCTTTCCAACTGCAATAGCTTCTTTGTAATTTTATGCCAAAGTTTCTTTCATTGTTCTCTTCACGAACTGTGCGATGCTTGTTGGTAAGGCATAAGTGTAGTAATCAATGGTGATGGAGTCATGAGGTTTCATATTTGTAGGAAATTTGTTCAATATGTGATTAAACCTTTGGTTAAAATATTTCACTTTCTATTTTTGCTCCATCTTTAGATTTTCTAGCTCTCTTGACAAGTCACAAGTCAACAATTGTGATTGTTGACTTGCATATAGCCATGCTATTCGGTTTCCAATTTTATGATTTTTGTCACGATCTTTCCTTATTTTATTGTTTGTCCTCATTTCCTTTTTATTTTCATGCTTGGGGCCTTGGGACAAATTGGTTGGGTGTGGCAGGGAATCCAAAATATTTGGTAAGAGAATTGAGTGAAACCCAATAGAAAACAAAATTTGAGAAAGGTCCTACAGATGAATAAAGAGCATGAATGAAAAATGAGGAAGGTTGGAAAAGAGGCAACATGAATTCGGCATGAATAATGACATGTTGAACGAGTTCCAGATAATAAGGAACTCTAATTTGGGCAATGAGCCAAAAAAAGGACCATAGTTGGTGTATACTGGAGCATCACTCCAAACTATGATAACAAGCATGAATGAAATTACTCATAGACTGAAAAATGTTCGTTTGAACATCAACAACAATTTGAAAAGAGAGGTAAAAGGGGAGGAATTACGGAGAGAGAATTCCTTGACTAATACACGCTCTGCTTATATACAAAAGGGTTATCTAAACCTTGATTTTATTTGAAAAAATTTAGTATATGTTATGTCCATGCTTATGACAACCAAGTGGGTTGCTTGGGTTGATGGAATAATGGATAGTGACATGTCACAAAGGAAGTATTGTTGACCTTGACCTTATTGTATATATGATTATGTACTCATGATCATGTTGAGGAATGCCATTATGATTGACAGGGTTCGTCAGGGGTCATTCTTGTGTAAGAATGATTATTTAAATCTATTTAATGCATATATGAATGGCATATAAAGATCCTTGATTGCGTGAGTAACCAATTGGGAAATAAGTAGCCCTAGCTGATTTATAATTTTAATAACATGTGATTATGAATCTTATATTATGTGCATGTTTACATTATGAACAGGGAGTATTGAAAGATATCATCGCATAAAAATCAGTGTGATTTGTAACATTTTGGGACAAGCATGGAAAATTGAAGGAACCGCACACTCGATATTTGTGTTGAGAGTGCACGCGACAAAATGTGGAAAGAAAAAATAATTATAAATAAATAAAAGTAATATTATATATATATTATATATATATATATATATATATACACACACACATGCACTCGAGGCGACATTGCCTAGTTTACAATAATAGAGATGGTGTAGTGTCTGGATTATTTGTGTATATGTGCATGTGTTACATCATGTGTATCTATAGAAAAGTTGTGTTGTAATATGTGTATATGTGTATGTGTTATGTAATTTGTTTGGGACAGGAAATTATGGGACTGTTTGGGTCTGTGTTTTATGTTATGTGTTAGAACATGAATGTATGGGATTGTCTGGTCCTGTGAAGGTGTTGGATACACCTATATTCTATCGACATAAGACTATCGATGGTAGTGACCATATTCATGGGGTAGAGACTTGGATTAATCATATATATCCACTAGTATTTTCTTTCTAAGTTTGGAGACCAATCCAATGTGTGTACGAAGTCTAAGAAAAGAGAAAAGGCCATTAGATGCTTACCGGGTTGGGAAACTAATCGAGTGTGTGTAAAGAAAGAAGCAAAGAACAACTAAAAGATAAGTATTAATATTTTATTTGATTTCATGAATTTCTAAATTATGAACATGATTTGATATTATGATTTATGATGTTTTGGTTATGAGATAATTTGGTTTTGTTGTGATATGAAGCAAAATGAAATTTTGCAAATTTCACCTCATGGATAAGCTTCTAATGAGAAAAGCATGGAATTTCCCAATTGGGTGGATGGAGTTGGCTGCAAGATTGATAAAAAAAACAACAAAGCAATTAAATCATACAAAAATATGCTGGTAAGAGATTTGAGGAACATTTCCATTGCGAGGGACTAATACCCAATGGTGCCCACTGATTGACATGAAGCATGCTATGAATAGTACTAAAGTGTTGAGGCAAGGACTTGCCATGGTTATGAAATCCTTCCAATGTGAGGAAGCCTTTCCAAGGAATAAATCACCTAAGGCACTGAGGAATAGAGAAGGGGATTCTAAAAAATAATTTGGTTTAAATGGGTCATGATCATAGCTAATTGGAGTCAGAATCACATTGGGGGTGTTCTAGGAAGGAATGGATCAGGAACTATTTGCTGAAGCAATATAGAGCACAAGGAAAACAACGTTAGATCATGGAGGTCGAAAACACTCCAGGAAAATACAAAGGCTACTGAGCTAAATTAAGTGCGGTAAAAGCACCAATAAAATGGCAAGAAGGAGCCACACAAAGTGGCCGATTCAATGAATTTTTTTATGTTTATTTAGTTGTTAGGTAAGCAACTAGTTAGGGTCCAACCCTAACCCATTTATTTATGTAATAATCCCAAGGGCCTAGTCAGAGTCGTTATTAGTTAGTTGAGTCAATAAAGTCCGTAAGTGATTATCCACATTAATAATAATTATAAGTGGTTGATCTGCATTATAGAAAAGGGACCACAATTGGTATGAACAGGCCATAGTTAATCAATAAAGTGGTTAACCCATATTATGCAAGGGACCACTAGTAGTTAGGGTTTTGGATGTCATAAAGATATAAATAGTCTTAGATAGCAAGGGAAGAATCATCAATTTTTATTATAATTGAACTCTACTTTGTTGGAGGTTGCCCCACCGAAGAGGCAAGTGAATATTGTATTCTGCTTTTGAATAATAAAATATTTTTGCATATTATCTCTATTCATGTAATATATTTGCGTTTCTGGAAATATTGTTTTGTATTTATGGCATTCTGTTATTCTCACAGGTCAAGTGCATAACAAGTGGTATTAGAGCACTTTCCAGGGCCAGTTGTACCTCCAATTTTGGAATATTATTTTTAGGCTAGAGACGCGTTCCGACGTCTTTAAACCACAATATTTTTCATTGAGTGAATAAACTTCCAGATTTGGGGAGGCATGCACACAGAAACTACAAGAGGTGATCATGCTTGTTGGACTCCCTTGTAGCCGATGTGGCTAACCTTTCATGTAGCAGTGCATTAGATAGAACCGTGCATTGTGTTAGCACTTGAGATATCACCTAGGCTGAGATAGACAAACCTCAAAGCTACATCAAACCATTTCACCTCGTAGCTAGCCCTACGAGGTATGAGAAGGCTCTCTCGGGTCAAAATCGGTGGATTTTGTCAATAGGATGAGTTGACCAATTAGGAACAAGGATTTTAGGCTAGTAAACTGATAGGGGGGATTGATTTGAAGTTTTTGGGTTTTTTGGTGGCAATTGGAGGGAGTGCAATTCAGGGTGCGGGGATTGAGCTCAGTTTTTGCAGGTGGGTCTTTGGGGCAAGGTAGGAGTTTATGCTGATGCCTTTAGCTGAAAGAGATGATCAGGGAAGAAAGAAGAAAGGCTAAAGAGGGCGAACAATGAATTCAAATCCTCTCTAGACAGTGGAAAACATAAATTTTAAACAAAATTGAAAGCTGAGCATGGCATGCATGAATTCAAACTTTATCACTTCTTTTGTTTAAATAGCAGCAAGAGATTAAGAAATGGAACACATAAACACACTTACAATAACAGTAGGGAACACACCATCAACATAATAATCCACAAGAATCCACAATGAAGTCTGCAAAACCCTGGCCTTCCTTTTCCTCAAATTGCAGAAAATACAAGTCAAAAATACAATAGCACTTCTCCCTCTAGAGTCCAACCATGAAAATGAGAAAGAGAAGGCATAATATAGAAGGTCAAACCTCTTCCCCCACCTCTAGGGGTCGAGCTCAGCTTCCTAGGAGCTGTTACAACTAATTCTAAATCAGTCACTAGATAATAGGCCAGCACAACAACTTGCCTCTAAAAGTTAGGAAGCCTATCCATGCATTAAATATTAACTTTTTACATCAAAGAAGCTTCTAGAAGAGGTAAAGAAGAGTAAAAGTATCTAATGCCATGAAATTTACACAAGAATCCATCAATTACATGCCTAAATAATCAACCCAAGTGAAAACTGTGCTTAGCTGGCCGAACTGGTCAAAAACTGGCAAATTTTGCTTGACTGGTCGCACCTCTGGCTTGACTAGTCGCACCTTTTGGCAGCGCTGTTTGAGGGCCTTCCCGGAGTCCAAATCAAGTGCAGGATAGCTCGTTGGAAAGGCCTGGAAATCTAATTTCCAACCCAACCGTAATTTCTGAATTTTGAGTGGATTTTACCCCTCAAAAATCAAATCTCCCAAGACTGCTTTCTGCAACTCAAAAAAGGGGCAGAAAGTCAAAATTTGGCTGTATTTTGAGCTTTTGGTTACCCAAATCTTCACAAAATTTGAAACCCTTCCATAGGCAAGTGTAATTTTACAAGAAAAATCCAACCATGTATAGTTTTCCCCGTTCCGATCTGTATTGACGACTCGTCTCGTACGGGGTGAGACGAGTCGAGTGGCCAAAACCTGTAAAATTCCAAAAAATGCCAAAAATGCCTCAAAATCCTCAAAATCTCTTGGGTTTGCTGCTTGGAGGAAGATAATGAGTACCATGGTGAGTGAGAGAGGCCTCGGCCAAGATACTGAGCGGGTTCATCTTCTTCCTTCCTTTGGGAGCCTTGGTCAACCTCTTTTGAAGAATTTTCATCTTCGCCTTGCAAACATGCATTCTTGCCCAATAATGATTTTTCATGTTTCTTAGCAACTTGTTGTTCCGATTGGCCTTAGCCAACAGCTCCTCTAAGTGTGTGTTGACTCGGATAAGCATGGATTCCCTCTCTTTGGGCAGCAAGTCACCGGGCCTCCTACGGTTGATGACTCGGTCACTTCGAATTCTCCATAGCTCGTCCAATTCCTTCTCATCCTCCAGCTGTTTCTTTCGCTGCTCCAAATATGTGATTACCCATTTTGCCCTCAATAATTGTGTCTGCAGCGAATGAATCTCGGTGCTTTGCTCTCGGATGATATCCTTGAGCTCTGTGCTAGGAGAATCAGTGTTGAGATCAATAACTGGAGCACCAAACACTCTCTCCTCAATCATGGGCTGCTTGCCCCTCTCTGCTACCTGTGCTGCTGTCGGTAATGAGGCCCCTTCCACCTGATATGGAGATAACACTCGCTGATCTGATGATGACGACGAGACCCCTTCCACCTGATGTGGAGAAAATACTCGTCGAGCTGTTGCAAACAAGGTCCTATGACCTCTCCGATATGTACACTGTAGTGGGGAAACAACATGTGTCGGCACCATAATCTCTGCTTGGCGTGATGGACCTCCCTCCTCATGAATGATCTATGGCTCTGGCTGACTTCTCTGTGGCTCTGGCTGTGGCCGTGATGTCACTGTAAAGACCTCATGAGAAATGAAGTCTGCCCATGAAATGCCCTGCTGCCTCAACTGATGGGAAACAATGAGCTGAATGAGACCATGATGGCATAGACTCCTATGCTGTTGGGCTGGGGTCCGCCTCTGAAATACGGATGACATCCTCTAAATGTCCTGGCAGAAGAAAACCGGGATGTTCATCATCCTCACCCTGGTAAAGTGCATCAACATGCGAATATGACAAGTGGAGACTAGTGAAAATCTTCCGTCACATGTAATGTACTGCATGATAAGCTTCATGATCGAAGCATACTCCGCCCGAAGGAATCTGGAAGGAAAGATTCCTGACAAGTGGCTCACAAATGAGGACCTGACATATGGCTCAAAAAAGATAAAGTCCAGCAGTTTGCGCTTGGGCCACACTTCCCCTACATTCGGTATCCCGGTAGCCTCTGAAATCATCTCTGGAGATAACACAAAATTCACCCCTGCAAGAGTGACCTGCCCATCACGAAGGTGCAAAACAAATAAACGTGCCAACTCACTATGATGCTGAATGTGAGCAAGCCTCTCACAGAACTGAAAACATGACATGTACCGAAAACCGTTCATTTCCAAAGGACAAGCCTGCAATGCTGCTAAAGAAGTAGGTTCCTGTCTCCTATGATGACCACCCCTCTTAGGAACCCTCTTCTGTACCACCACCTCTGTAGCTGATGAATGGTCATCACTAGGCTCATAACTCTCAATGTCTGACATGGTTTTGGAACCAGATGAGCAAGCTGAAAGGTAAATAGAACTGCTGCCTCTGCCTGCAAAATGATGAGAAGTATGCTGTTTTCAAGGGGAAAAATCATAAGGGAACTGTTAGGGGAGGGATTTTTAATAAGGAATGGGAAATAAAAACAGGGATTTTTAAAGAAAATTCACAAAATGTAACACATATCATCTTATCATTTTTCAGAAATCATTTGCAACGAAACCATGTATGATAGGGACCAAGGGAAAGAACATAGGTTATGACAGGGGTATGGGACAACATTATCCATTTGATTTTTATCCTTTAATGAAGCAAACTCTGCTATCTAGACGGGATTCATATGCATTTAGTGATAAGGGAAAGAGAGCTTCACTTGTATTTTTATCAAAAGGAGATTTGACAACTTCAAGGGAATGATAAAAAAGGGAAAACAGAGTTTATTTTGGGCAGCACAACAACATGATTTTATAGACCAAAAACACAGCAATATGTCCATTATGAATATATACACAGCTGCAATCTTTGATTTTTCTTTTTATAAATTTCATAACAGCAACTTGCCTCTTTTTTATACCCAATAATATCTCTGTTTTTCATATTTGGGTCATTTTGGCATTTTATTTTTATTTTTCTTTTCATATATATATATAT
>APFE031757411.1:0-31832 GCA_000404065.3 Pinus taeda
CCTAGTCAAATGGAAAGACACCTCTCCAGAAGATGCAACGTGGGAGCTAGCCACTATTCTGCAGCAGTTTCCGCAGCTTCAGCCTTGAGGAAAAGGCTAGTCTTAAGGGGGTGGGCATGTTAGGGTCCCACCCTAACCCCCTTATCTATGTAATGGGACCACGTCATAGTGAAGAGTCAATAAAGCCCATATTAATAATTGTAAGTGGTTAATCCGCAATTAATAACGGAACCACAATTAGTTGCAAATGGGCCATAGTATTAGATAGATGGTATTAGTAATACCACGGTATTGGCCTGTGGTATTACATGTATGAGTCATATATAAAGGATAGAGACTCCATGCGAGGAGCATCATGTCTTATTTTGTAATCGAGCTCTGCTCTATTAGAGGTTTCCCCCTCAAAGAGGCAAGTGAACATTACTCTCTGAATAATAAAATCATTGCTATTCTGTTTTCTGGGTATCTTTTCTTCGCATATTCTGTGTTCTGGGTATCTTTTCTTCGCATATTCTGTATTTGGGTATCATTTGCAGGTTAAGAGCATAACAGTCACCCTAGGAGTTGCAGCATCCTTGCTGCAATAATGGGGCTCATCACTTCCTTTCATGATAAATACAGTCAAGTGCGAGTGATATTTGATATAGTTCACTTAGATGTGTGTGGATTGTTCTTGAAACATCCACGAACAAGCACATGTATTATGTAATATTCGTTGATGATTTTTCTTGTAAGTGATGGATTTTCTTCATGTAGAAGAGAGATCAAACATTCACTAATTGTTTTTAATTTATAGCACTTGTCGAGAAAAATACTAGAAGGAAAGTTAAAGCTCTTGGAAGTGATAATGGTGGAGAATATATGTTGAATGAATTCAAGAAATTTTATGCATCAGAAGCCATTCAATGGTAGTTAATAGCACCTCATAACCCACAACAGAATGGGATGGCTGAAAGGAAGAACATAAGTATTTTGGGAGCGGAATGAGTGATGCTACATTATTAGGGCCTACTATTGCACTTGTGGTTTGAAGCATGCAGAACAGTTGTTTATTTGCATAAGAGAATCCCTCATGGAATTCTCAATATGAGTACATTAGAAGAAGCTTTTTAGGTAAGAAACCAAATGTGGCACACTTCAAGATCTTTGATTCATTATTCTACTTTCACGTTACCAAGGATGCATGGAAAAAGATAGAGTCAACAACTGAGTTGGGCATATTTGTGGGGTACACTCATACACGTCACAACTATCAAGAAATAGGATAACAATGGTTCATAGAGATGTGAATTTCAATGAAGAGAAGGTCATGATATGTTCCCTTGACAAGGAGCTTCAGTTACGGGTAGATGGGGAGCTTTTAGCTCCAAAGGAGGAACCTCAAGATGATTTGGAGTAGTCACATGCAAAGGAGCAGAGTGTGGAAGCACCCACTCATGCAAAGACTTCTAGATATGGAAGGAAGTGAACCAGAGAGGTTTTGAGATAGATGCATGATGCTAGAGAGAATGTGGGAGCACCCACATCTCAGTGCAGGCAGAGGAGCTCACCATATTTTTACACTGGCTACATGCCTCTAAAGAGCGAGAGTGTATATATTGAGCAATACTCAATCAAGGAAGTAGTGTAGCAACCAATATGGGTTGATTCCATGGTTGAGGAGCATGATTCCATTATCAGAAATAGATTTTTGAAAGTCATCACAAGATTAATAGACAATTCAGTGGTGAGTTCAGAATGGCTTTACATGGTGAAGAAACCAATGAATGGGAGTGTGGAGAAACACAAGGCCAAATTTATGGCTAGAGGATTCTCTCAGGTGGAGGGAATTGATTACGAGGAGACATTTTCTCTAGTAGCAAGTATTATTCAATCAGATCTTTTCTAGCACTGTCAACATAGATGGGATGGAAGATACATTAGATGGATGTGAAGACATCATTCCTCAATGCTATGATTAAGGAAGAGGTGTATACTGAGCAACTAGAAGGATTTGAGACCTTCAAGAGAGAGTTACATGTGTGTAGACTGAAGCTAGGAATATATCGACTAAAACAAGCACCCCGTTCTTGGTACACTAGGATTGACAACTATTTCACTCGTTTGGGCTTCGCCAAAAGTGAAGTAGATGAAAACTTTTACCATTTTGCGGTTGAAGGTAAATTGTTGAGTATAGTATTATATGTCGATAATTTGATTCTAACAACTGACAAGCAGCTAATAAAATATTGCAAAGAGGATTTTGCAAGAGAATTCAAGATGAAGAACCTAGGGCTCATGCATTACTTTCTTGGTATGGACGTATGGAAAGGAGATGAGGGACTGCTTGTCTCTCAGGACTAGTATGCCAACGGGATACTGAAGAAGTTCCATATGGAGAGAAACAAACCCATGGAGACTCCTCTAGCAGGAAACTAGATGAAGGAAGATGCTACTTCAGGTGAAGTAGTGGAGGCTACTATTTATAGACAACTTGTGGGTTCACTTATGTATTGGGTGAACACACGATGAGACATGTGTTTTGCAGTTAACCAGCTTAGTCAAGCCATTGTTAAGCCAACCAAAATTTATTGGAAGGCAACTAAACATGTGTTCAGATGCCTCAGAGGCACCACTCAGTTTGGTCTTTGGTACAAATGGATAGAGGGAATTAAGCGTCAAGGCTTCATAGATGAAAATTGGGAAGGGAGTCCATCTGATAGAAAGAGCATATCAGGGGGACTCTTCAGTATTGGGTCAACAACAGTTTCTTGGTACAACAAGAAGGAGAGATTAGTTGCACTCAGTTTAGCAGAAGCATAATACATGGCTGCTAGTCAAGCAACTTGTGAGGCTATCTGGATGAGGAAGATCCTTGTTGGGTTATTTGGTCATCTGATAGATCCTACAATGATTTATTAAGACACTCAGAGATGTATCAAACTCTTTGAGAATGCAGTTTTTCATGATCAGTCCAAGCATAATGACATCCGGTATCAGCATCTACAAGATTGTGTGTAGAGGGAAATCATGTTCCTAGAGTACATTCCTATAGAGGAGTAGGATGGATATATTTTTACAAATGCATTATCAAGATATAAATTCAAGTTTCACAGAGGCAAGATCAGGGCAGTAGATAATCCCTTTCTTATTGAGAGGGAGTGTTGAAAATGCAACAATAAAATCCTAATTTAATTTTGTCCTTGAATTAAATTAGGAATTAAATTGCAATTCCAATTCTCATAGTAACTTGTAATAATTAACTAAGTTAATTTTACTTAATTGGATCATTTAATTCGAGTTAGGAGTCTAACTAGAGTCATGTAGAGTGTCTCCTACTTTTTAGGATCGCTGGTTGAGTTTATTTTGAGTTGTAATTATTTAATTCAGTTTAACTAGGTTAAATTTAGTTAAACTAGTTCCAATTGATGAAGGAATTAGTGGGAGATCTAGTAGTGGGGTCTAACGTGCAATAGTGGGGTGTAACCAACACTGATCAATCACTAAACTGAAGATTCACTCACAATTAACTCATGGATGTCAGGTAAAAAAATACCCAATTGAGATTGGAGTTCAACAACAGTGTACTATTAGTTTTATAATCATTCGAATTGTACAAGTGGTGCATGCAATAAGAGGAATTCATATGAGGATTGCACAATTCATAATTGAGGAATTTTCCAATTAAATATGGGTTAATTCCCAAGAAAACTGCGCAAGGAAATAAGAGTTTGGCAAACAACAAATTTGGCTAAGTATTGGCTGGAGCTTGTTTGTGAAATAGTGAGATACATTGAGATAGTGCAAAGGTATTGTAATATTCTCATATTTCATGATTTATGCAATATATAGATAGCAAGGGTTCTTAGCTGTGGTTTTCCCTGGAAAATTATTGTGTTATGTGTGATTGAATTATTTCTCTTTTATGATTCATGATTTCATTGATCATTTATTATTTCTGATGATGAGTAGAGTAGATTCAAGTCAATTGTTATAGCATATTACGATCCGCAGTTTGAATCTACAAGGGATTTCTACAATACTCCTCAACGTCAGTTGAGTCTATATCAACAAATTTATCAGCCTTGAGAGAAAATTTAGTGCCCAAATTATTCAGTTGGACCTAAAATGCGTCAATGTTAAGAATAATTTCTTGTTGGGCTACAATTATTTCAACAAACAACTTTCCCATGATTTTTTTGATCTACCAATAAAAATAAATAGTTTACAAATGCCATGCCTCGTATGAGTGTTCCTTATATTAGGGGGCCAATATCTCATGTTTTCTTCCACCTCCACATCAAAAATGAATTGGCTTTCCACATTAGCCTCTGGTCATACATTGCTAATGTTCATACAAAGCTAACATTGGAGTGTTCTTCTGATACATTGTCGTGGACATCCTGGCTCCCGAGTGATCCCTTGAATAAGGTTGTTTCCTTCTACCTAGATGGCTTCAATGACCAGAGGAGGAGACTAATCTTGGCATGGTTAGAAGAGAAGGGAAGGCCAAAGGAAGGTTTGGGGGACAAATAGAAACAAGAGACAAAGGTGAGGGGAGACATGTTCAACTACCTGTGAAGAGGAGACAAGAAGTCCAAAATGAAGAGAAGATGGGGAGAGTCTATAGAAGAGTATAGAGGGAACTAGATATCTATGAGGAGGAAAGATGACAAGTAAAGGAGTGTAAGGGAAGGTGTCTTCTCTAAGCTCTCCTATTGAGGAACCTTTGGACAAAGAGAAACAACGACGAGGAATAATAACAAAATCTAGAAAAGCAACGAAACCAAATGACAATTATTAATGAGAAAACATACGAGAGAGTTTTGGTTTTTAACATTGATAAACTCATATCCCATAGCTAACATCATCGTAGTGGGGCTACCCAAAGGAGCCAAAATGCAATTTTGTCATGGAGTGGAAAGAAATAGTCGTAGCTCAAAAACGAACCAACTGGAGAGATGAACATGAGGATATGCATCTACCAAGACATCCATTAAACACCAAGTGTAAAGATTATTTACAAAAGAGAGTTAGTATACCCTTAGGGATATCTTGCTAAGTTATTATAGAAAATGGGATTCATGGACATCTAAAACACTACTGTTATACAATCTTGTAGATGTGAAATTGACTTCAAGTGATTGTTAATATTTTTTTGGCATATCTTATATTTCTATTACACAGTATAAGTATGGATCACTGAATACTAAGAGTTTCTAGCATTTAATGTCATCCATTCATAAATCAACGATAAGGATATAGTAACATTATTTAATATACAAGCTTACTACAAACACATTGACCCTCAAACTTAATCATTTTTCTCATAATCATAATCACTCCTAGGATTCATGGAAACATCAAATATTTATAATATAGAATATTGTAGATGTCAAATTAAATCCAAGTGACCACTAGGGTTTGTGAATATATCAATTCATACATCAAATAGAGGGTTTTCTCAAGCTCATAACATACAAAAGGTTACTAAAATAGACACACATTTATAGCATTCATTGAAATCTAAAAAACAACTCAAGCAAAAGACCAAAGATTGTTCAATGGTTATTAATAGCCATTAGGATTCATGTCCACATCAAAAATAAATCATTAAATCTTAGAAATAGGTAAGAATTTGTTGTACTATGAAGCAAACCCCCCCGCCCCCCAATTATATATAGCAATAACTAAGGTTAGACATATAAATGGGGACCCTTTTTTAATTTTTGGGTGTTAGAATATTAAAACCTAACTCTAAGAAATTGCCTAAAAAAAACTCTTAAAACAACCCAAAAATAGGATCCCCATCACAAATTGCAAATCGCGTTTTCTCCATGTGATGAACATGAAACACCTTTAAAAAATTGCAATGTGCGATCAAACCTCCCGCTACAATATCCTGATTAAACAACTTGCGAACTCGCAATCACATTTCACAGAAATCATAAGTAATTAAGCCTTGCCACTATGAACTTCATTAACAATTTGTGAAATGCGATATTGCAGTATGGCAATCACATTTTTCCTTATAAGCAGGAAACATAGATATGATGAGGTGGGTGGTGGAAAATCTCACAATTAAAGATAGGAAATTTAGGAATTTGCGAATGGAACTCATGGGGTCATTTAGAGCAGAGGACCTTAAGAAAATGTACCATATCCCTGACCCTCGGGATATATATGATACCACATAGAAGGCCAACTTCGCAAAGAAGAACCAAGAGCCCTTCAAGGAGATTCAGGACTGCAAAGTGTTGGAGAACAAATTCAAATTCGAGAAATCAGGAATGTATGTTGTAGCCTCTTTGGCAAACCCCTACAACTATGCAATCACTATGTTATCTAGACTATATGGGTTACCCAATAATGCTAAGTTTTCCATAGAATGGATTCATCTGATTGATGCCTATGTTAATTCCCACATTATGAATTGGGCCACCATCCTATCTGATAACATAGCCACCATCATCACCGAATATCGATAGAAGAGATCCTCCTTCCTAGAGAACCTTCCTCCATTCTATTTCAGTGCCTACATTATGGATTCCATCTATTCTTTCACTAAATTTCCAATCATGGGTTGGAAATGGACCTTACAAGAGCCCTACCCTATCCATCTCAATCATAAGAAAATGTGGGAATCCCATTATGCACACCATTTCTATCAAACATGTCGTGTTGTTATTTTGTTGTTGCATCAATTAATTTTCAATAGGAAAGCCCTCAAGTTTTCGCAAGAAGACGCTACAGACCTTCTGGTTGTCAGAAAATATTTTTTTGAAGAATGGTTCACCTATGGTAGGGTTTTTGGTAGCACAATAGATGCACATGTCCACCACTTGTATATTTCTGATAAATTGTTGGCAAGGGAAATCATCCACCTGACCATGGGAAAAGGCTTGACCAAAGCTCTCAAAGAAAGTAATTATGCCATCTTTTCCTATCAAGTGCAGTTCTTTTTCTTTGGAAAATTTTAATCATGCGATAAAGGTATCAATAAGCATGGAAGGCCTCAGGCTTCATACTTTACTGAGAAAGAAATTTGATCGAAAGAAGATAGCATATAAAATCGCTATTGCACTAAAGATCAAGCCATATAACCACAAGGCTAACAATTTTGAAGACCTATTACATTCAGTTGAATCCTTTGAACAATCATTCGAATGCGAAAGGGAAAATCATAGTCCTAGAGATTTTGAAAACTTTTAGGAATTTAGAAACAAAAGACTCAAAATAATCCTGATGCACTTGTTGAAAATAAAGGAAAAACCACACCAAGTGTGACTGTCAACAGAGAAGGACCTATTTCTTGCATTAAAACTTAGGTAGGTAATGGGAAAACACTAGATACAGGGAAGGCCCAAGACATCGATAACATAACATAATATAGTAGGAAGTCATCCGATAAACATGTTATGAGAACCCCAACTAAAGAGATCAGTTTAGAGGTCAAAAGTGATAGTTTGGAATAGGAATGCGATCAATTTAATAAGAAACTCCAAGACACTCCCAACACCACAGATACCTAGGAAACAATGGATTGTCAAACTCCTTTACATAATTAGGAAAATACAGTCCAATCTAATAGATGAGAAAGTGACAATGTCTCAATAGACTGAGATGATCCCTGCTCTGCCCATGATAGAGACTGTCCTGAAAGTGACTGAAATCCCTCCTCTAGATGTGTTCTACAACCCGCTACCCAAGCCTTTAGTAAGAAGACAAAGGAAAAGGAGCAGTGTAGAAACACCTGAGCTCCCACTTGGAAATGAGCCAATGGACATAGTTTGGAGGGACATCCCTTCCAACAAATCTGAGAAATTGACTACATTGTCATAGTTTACGAGAGCATATGCAATGGCCACCATGGAAAAAGCCACTAAAGTCTCTATTTTGTTGAGAGAAAAGGAGGAGAATATTGCACAACTTGAGCAGCAACTCGAAACAGAGAGGGCAAGTGTGAACAGGCAATCTGCTGACTAGCTCGCCCAATTGCAAGAGAGCATGGAGGTCCTGAAGGTAAGCAATGAAGCCGATATATCGTCCAAAAATATGCAACTCCAATAACTGCACCAAGCCATGTAAAGATATAAGGATACTTCTACTACTGAGGAGTTCATTAAAGAGGCTCTAGAATTGAATTCCCTCCTGATGAAACAACAAGAACAATTCTTCCAAAAGATGCCACACATTGCTCCTTATCTAATCACTAGTGACTAGCTAAAAGATAAAGCGATTGACTAGAGAACTGAGTTTACCGATCTAAACACAAGAATATTAGAGTTCATCAAATGGTAAGAAATAAAAGATGGGAGGAAAGAAAATCTCCCTAAGATTGAGGAGACACATAAGGGCATCCTTTTCATGGATTGGGATGCAAGGATCAAGAAATCTAAGCTAGAAGTCGCGAGAGCAGCTGGTGTGGTGATGAACATAATCAAGGTGGTAAACCACACTCTATTTTACATCAACCTGGTAAAACAAGGAAATCCAAAAGAAATGCCTGATTTAGGTGATTTGCATAAAATATGGTAGGGAAAAGCAGAAACTCAAAGGGAAGCAATCAGAAAATTGCAATATCTCATTAATCCGCATAGCCAAATCATGACACTTAACTACTCACTTAATTTGACTCAGTGGATGTTGCCACCTCTCACAGATGCGATCTTCGCAGGATAGGTCAAAACACATTTTAGGGCACCTCCTCAAGTCAAACTAATGGTAGACATATGTGATTTGAAGGACAAGCTGGCAGACAGAAAATCATCATATTAGCCTTTGCTCATCAAGCCACTGCTTATTTTTAGAGTTAGTTAACTAGTTAGGAGGAAGGTTGTTTGAAGCCTCCTCAAATTTTAGTATAATCTATTTTTCACATTAGTTAGAATAGTATTTATACCCTTCTAATGCATTTAGAGAAGGGTCCAAAATTTTATCAATTTGTTTTGCAAAGAATACACTATTGTAACTTTTTGAATGCTTCGGTGAAATTATGGAACATGATCGTTTCTTTTAAATATCATAATAATTTCCTGTGTTCATGCACTATTGTATACTTGGGAGATAATTTGATCTGAAGAAAGTAGTTGATCCATGTCATTAGTCAGATGAGTAGAACTTCACATATGGTACTTTTATCTTGTATTATCGATTATGCTACTATTTAATTAGTGACAACACTTTATTTTCATGAATTATATATGGGATACATTCTTTCTGTTAAGCATTAATTGCACCATTGTATGATGCGTAGCTGAAATTGTCTAATTTCATATATAAATCATCATATATGCAATATAGTTTATATAATTTCTTTGACCAACTATTTATTCAAAGAAATTATCTTTATACGTTATCATGTCTGTTTTATGCATGATTGATCTTTATTATCACATGTCAAGCAGATATCTTTGTAGATCGCATATCACATAGAAATACCCGGGCTTATATTAGAATAAGTTAGTTAGAGATTTGCATGATGGAATAGGTCATTCATATTACCATTATTCTATCGCAATGAGTCGTGAACCATCCACTCTCATCTTAAAACCCACACTAGGAAACTGGTCCCATTATCCCCAGTCGAAGCCACCACTTTAAATGGAAAAGGAGTTTTCTTAAGGTTCGGACCAGGTAGTTATCCCCCATGTTTCGGGAACAAAAATCTAAGGCTACAACAGAATCATGGATATACCAATCAATATATTAACAAAAAGTCAAAATCATACACAACATTACTACAAGGAAAAGGAATTTGATCATTAAGTATTCAAGATTGGTCACTAAATCCTAGTAATTGTTAGGATTGAATGAACCTTATATGAGGTTTTGTGTGATCCATGTGCCATAATGATGGCTCAAGCTCATAAAACACGAGCTTACTACAAGAAAAAAAAATCTCATGATGAAGCTACCATTAATATTTAAAAGATAGTTAAAACATATTTAATATGCAACATTACTACAAAACTCACTAAGATTTATGAACTAGTGCATTTGTATAGCCTCTACTAGATATAATAATATAAATGAACTACATATGTGCCAAGAATGGAACTCAAAAAAACCAACCAAAGTTGGTTGTACTAAAATATGTCAAAAACATGATATCATCATAGTGTATATGTGGGAAATGTTTACAAAAAACCAACCATAATAGCCCATGGAAAATATATTGTTTGTACATGGATAACAATCATAAAAAAAAATCGATCATGATAAATACATGGCATGAAGAGTCCTTTCTATGGCATCAAAATATAAGTTGATTGTCACTGTACATCGAATATATATGAATTGAAGAAAAACAATCATGCATATATTAGTGATCATTCTGTAGCCACTCTATGAATGGCCTATGGCAATAGTCATTCTCTTGTCTAGAGTTACACTCCATTATTTTCGAACAACCCAAATCTTGTGAAGTACCCTCCTTAGATAATGCATCAACCTCTCCATTTCTTTCCGTGTAAATATGAACAACAAATATTTGATCAAAGGGAAACTTTAACATATTAATATTTTCCAATACTGGACACATAATATGGAAGTGACACCAAGAAGTGCAATTGAACCAGTTGATCATTGTCTTTAAATCCCCATATATTTGAATTCGTCGAAATCCAAATTCAAGAGCAAACAATATGAGACATTTCAAACTCATTAACTAAACATAATTATTAGTTTTTGTACCTAGACCAAATTTCATTGTGTAAGAGTGGTTGTGTGACACATGAAGAACTTCCCCACCCCCCCAAGAACACTCAAAAGTGGATGCTTCATAGAGATATGCCTAAGGAAAAGAAAAATAATTTACTTCTTTAGCTATAATTCTCCCATGAGGAATGAATTCTAAATCAGAGATAAAGGCATAGAGGACCAGTGATTGAGTGGCCACTTTATCTAGGACAATAGGTTTGTCTAGAAAAACATCTACATTTCTCGCCAACTAAATGCCCCATGAGAGCAATAAAGGAAGAGCACAAGGGTTTTTTGGGTAGATAATATTCCATGATGTTTCCCAAGTTATTACATATGACTCTCCTTTCCACTTGAAAGTTAATTCTAGTGACACCACATAAGCAAAAGGACATGGTAAAAAAATATGACTTAAGGATTCCCCTTCATATTTGCATAAGGGGAACCGGCTTATACCAATGATACATCATCTTGCAAGATTGTCTATTGTGGAAACCTAATTTTCCAAGGTACACCACTGAAAAAGAGGAGATTTCATTGGCCACTCAATCTTCCATAGATTTTTGTACCACCAGGAGAGATTTGAGGGTTTCATATCTTCAATAAAGAAAACATACCCAGACTTTGGCATCTAATTACCTGAAAATGCATGAGCCCATACCAAATTATCCTCCATGTTCCTAATACAAACATGATCAACATTCAGAATGGGAATATAGTGATACCAAAGGACAACCCATTCGCCTTTTAGATCAATATTTTATGTAATATGCCAACCCTGTCCTCAAATTGATGAACTCTCCTCATCAACAATATGAGCTAATGTTTGATATTTATTTTCCGAGAGGAAATATGCAAAGTCCTATGGAAGATGATAGTTTAGACCACTCCTAATCCGTGGATTGGAGCCAATATGAAATTGCTCCCCATTTCCTACTTTCCACACCAAACCCTTATCTATCATTGGAAATGATTGTATAATTTCCTTCCATATTACAAAAGATTTTAAACATCTCAAATTTGAAGCGCAAATCCATTCCACTATGGACCAAGGAATAAATTTCTTGTGGAATATGAGATTAGTCCATAATTATTAGTGGAAATCAACTGCCACCCCACCTTAGCAGCTAAGGCCTTCTCGAACAAATGAATTTTCTTTAAACCCCAACCTCCCCATTCCATTGGTAAATATATTATATCCCATTTTACTCATCTCAATGCTTTACCCTCCTTCTGAACAACCCATAGATAACAACAACAAATCTTACTATCTGACAAAAGATTCCCTCTTGGGATCCAAGAGAGGGATGGCCAGAAAACCTGAATAACTTCTACAATTGATTTCGTGAGAATCAGTATGTTTTCTCTCAAAATCCATCTAAATATCAAAGAGTTAAGCCTCTTTTCAATTTTTGCTAAGATTCAAATCCAATCATCTTTCTGGTAATCATTTGGTTATAAGTAGAAGCCCAATTATTTCAGACTCTCTTCAATCGCCTTGAATTGAAAGGGAAAACTCTATTGCACATTCCTTGATTCTTCATTGGATGACCTTGAGAAGGAGATAGAGTACTTCAATTGATTTGCCTACATGTCTGCGAAAACTTGAAATAGAAAGAGCGCTTCCCTAATATAGGCCAAATCGTGCCATGATCCATAAAAGTATAGCAAAATTTCATCAACAAATAAAATATGAGTTATGAAGAGATAAACCACTTTATTGCCTCTTAAATGTCCCCTTCTCTTAGTGTCACCTAATAATCTACTCAAACCTTCAGCTATAAGCAAGAAAAGTAGAGGTGGTAATGGGCATCCCTGATAAAGACCTCATTGAGCATGGAATATAGAAGTTACCCCTTTATTTATTAGTACGCCAAATGAGAAAAATGAGATGCAACTCATTATTGATCTAATAAAAGCAAATTCAAACCCTATGTGAGTCATCATCATTCAGATATATAACGAGATTACCCTATCATAAGCTTTTGAACGACCAATATTAATAGCCAAACCTTTTATATTTTGGGTTTTCAAATTCTGCAGGCCTTCTTATGCAACACCAATGGCCTCATGGATCTATCATTCTTCTAGATATGTGAATTATTCTTTAGACATATTTATGGAGAAAATAATCTTGAGCCTATTTTCTATTATTTTTCTATAATATTGTAGATTACATTACATGTGATATACGACAGAAATCATCAAAATATTTTGGTGAATCCATATTCAGAATTAGGACTATAAAATTTGCATTGAAAGAACCATGCATTCTTCCATTTTATCTTAACTCTTTTATTACCTTCTGCGGATAAGAGCCAATAATATCATAGATCTCTGTAAAGAATTCAATTGTCCACCCATTTGGACTTGACCTTCTATCCCTTTTAAGAATGTGGAGGAATTTATGAAGTTCTACTTCTGAAATAGGCTCTATTCTCTTCGTAATCAACAAATCTATGAAGAATACTAGCCATAGCCACATCTTTCTCTATAGTGGCCATAGGGGAGTTTCAAATAATATTTGGAAGTGGCTTTTCCCAATCTCAGCTAGATCTCTAAATGAAGAAACTCTAACGCCCTCTATGTTATGCAACCATTTGACAAAATAGAAGAAAAGATAGATCAACGACTTCAAAATTATTCTCTTCAAGGGGGAAACCTCATTTAGATTACATAAATGAACAATTATTGGATGATTCAAGTGACAAAACCTCATTTTTATATATAGGAGTGTAAGGGGTCACAATATAACTAGATCCGATATAACAATAAAAATGTAAGGGCACAACAATAACAATACTGGGCTTCTATGGGGCACAATAATAACAATATGGGTTCAACATGGGAACAACAATAACAATAAGGGCTACAATGCCAATAATGATGGGGGAATACACTAGTATTATAAGGACTAACATGCCCCTTTCCCTCAAAAAAGTGTTTTCCTCAATGCTTGAGTAGTTTTGGATGCTTCTTATAAAATTATCATCCGCGCATGTCGAATATCCAGTTCTTGTTTTAGTGACTGCTTCATGTTCCAATAGGATTTTTCCTTCCTTGTCGAGTTCTGGAAATATTGTTTGTATTGGGAGCTTGTCACCTATAACCTTCTTTAAGCATGAAACATGGAAAACTGGGTGCACTCAAGAAGATGGAGAAAGCTCCAATTTGTATGCCATAGTACCATTCTTTTGCAACACCTTGTACATACCATAATACTTTGATGATAATTTATTATCCTTGTTATCTTTCTTGAGGAACATTTTCTTGTATGGTTGTAGTCATAGAAATACCCTATCCCCTACATCAAAACTACTTTCGCTACGATGTTGATATGCCTGTTGTTTCATTCTATTATGTGCCAAAGTGAGGTTATCGTTTAAGAGTTAAAGAACTTGTTTTTGATGCTCGATTTGATCTTCCACTACTTGAACCTTAGAACATTCTCTTAAAGATGATGTGATGGAGGGTGGATGATATCCATAAAGTGCCATAAATTGGGTCATTTTTGTTGTAGTATGGAAGGAAGTGTTATACCACCATGGAACCAGAAACAACTACTTTATCCAATGTGTTTGTTTATCAGTTACAAAGCAATGAAGATATCCTTCCAAACTTTTCTTCACTATCTTAGTTTTCCCATCAAATTTAGGATGGTAAGATGAGATATGAGCTAACTGAGTACCCAAAAAAGAAAATATTTCGTCCAAAAATTTCCAGTGAATATGGGATCTCTGTTGCTTACAATAATCTTTGGGTTTGAATGTAGATTTTTATTGTTTCCTTAAATACAATAGCAATTGTATTGGCTTTAAATGCATGAGATACTCCACAAAAGTGTGCATACTTGGTAAGTCTATCAACTACCACCATGATGACACTCTTTCCTTTAGACTTGGGTAGACCTATGATAAAAACCATTGAAACCTCCTTCCAACATTGACTTGGAATGGATAAAGGTTGTAACAGACTCAGGGACTTAATTGTTTCAAATTTATTTTTTTGGCAAACCAAACATTCCACCACAAAATTTTGATATCAAATTTAAGGCCATCCCCAAAAAATTCCTTTTTAACCCTTTCGTAAGTTCTTAAAAATCTTGAGCTCCCTCCTAATGGAGAGGTGTGCAATTCTAGAAGAATATTTTGTTTGATTTGGGAATTCTTACAGAGGTATAAGTGATCCTTGTACCATAGTGAATCATCTTTCTAGCTAAATGTGTCAGGCATATCGTATCTTGCTACAACTTTTGAATGAGTGCCCACACTTCATTGTTATTATTCCATTCATCCCTTAACACATATTTCATTAAATTTGGAATTTTTTTATTACAAGGCCTTCAACAACATTCATTCTTTTGTAAATTTCCATATTAACTTGATTCAACATAAAAATAATTTTAGTAATCTCAAACCAATTAGAAATCGTGAATGGGTCAAACATGGTGTTGTTATGTACAATAGTGTCAATACACAATAGGAGTGTGAAATCAAAAATAAATTACATTTATAAACTTATATGAATGCATATAAATAAATGAAATTCAATAAATAACTTCCCATTCATGTCTTCAAGTCATATTGGATTCTGATAATGAAATTATTTAAACCACAAATAAACTATTTAAGAATTGAAAATGACAAAATGCTAATATGGATTGGAAAATCAATGTCCTATGGTGCAAAAAGTTTAAATACAACCATTTTTGACCCATCTCTTTAATGAGTCTAGATGGTCCACTTAACACATAATTTGTTAATTAATTATTCCATGTTTTATTAAGAAGAGAATTTTGTTTTGCATAGAGTTTTGTTTCAAAACAATACAATATGAGATTAATACAATCTTAATAAATTACGTGATAGACAAATAAAAGTCAACAAATGGATTCCTTATTAAATTAAATGAGATGAGATCATTGCATATACAAATAGTTGATTTAAGAATATATGAAAAAAAATTATGCATTAAAAATTGAATACCCTACAATTTAACGAGTAGTATTCACTTATGAGCCACCACCCATTAGCCTAAATAGTCAACTTAATACTTATTATCAAGAAATTAAAAGACTTATTTTTCGAAAAATGCATCATAATATATGGATATTATAAATCACATTTATATACTCATATTAATGGGCACAACTAAGTACAATTCAATAATATAATTCTAGCTCAAGTGATGATTTCAGTTTATTTAAAATACGAATTTACAAAAAAATGACTTTAAATAATGAAATTAGATGCCTTATAATTCAAAAAGTTAAATGACATAATTCATCCATGATTGTGTATAATCAAACCTTGATAATCCACCTATCAATTATTATCATCATATATATGTTTTTTTAAGAAATGCAAAATTATTTAGAATACATTTTTATCTCAAAAATTACATATCACATTTATGCACTCATATTAGTGCATTTTATATGTAAACAATGAATAACTCACTTTGTACCTTGTTGATTTTCAATATGATATGATTGCAGTTACTACCATTAATTGATTCAAGCATATAAATTTATGAAAACTATCGATTGAGAAATCACATATCTTATGCTTCAAAAATATCAAATCATTTACCTATGACACATTTCTTATTAGCCTTACTAGTGAATTATGCATTGTGAATAGTGAATAATGCACATAACATTTATCAATTAGATTATTATAGTTTCTTTAGTAAGAATAGCACCTTTGTTTGCAAGTATTTTATTACAAGGCCTTCAACAACATTCATTCTTTTGTAAACCGTCATATTAACTTGATTCAATATTAAAATAATTTTAGTAATTTCAAACCAATTAGAGATCATGAATAGGTCAAACATGGGGTTGTTATGTACAATAGTATCAATACACAAAAGGAGTGTGAAATCAAACTGTTAGAAGAAATTGATTTAAGCTAAATCATATTAGTATGGCAACTCTAACCCCCTTTCCCCCAACCTACGGGGGATTTGTTGATTGAATGATGGTGATGTGAAGATCTTATTGTAAATGACAATGATAAGTGTCCCTTGCATTTATTTGAAACTAGTCTACTAAAACCTTAGTAAAATGTTCTTGTGCTCAATTTCCTATGGTCCCTATGTGCCTTTATGAACCACTAATGAGGGGGTCATCATTCATCTTCATAGCATGCAGACATCCACTATAAAAGTTATACATTGTTGATCTAGGTATTTCAAGAAAGTTAGGCACCATTGATCTATCTCCTCTCAAATCCAAGTACATCAAATGAGAGTTCTTAAAAGGGTATTCAAGTCATTCCATTATGATGGCCAGTGTCACAAATTGAAGTAAACAAGCGACTTTAGTGGTGACTTCTTGTATGTAGTGGAGGCAAGGGTTTTCAAATATTAGCACAGTTGATGGTAGTGTGGATATTGATCTCTCCTTGTCAACATTGTCAAAACAAATAATTGTCTCGATGTAATTTTAGTGTCAACCAACTGTATGGAAAACCATGATTGATCATTACTTTCGCTAAGAAGAGAAAATGATAAGCATTTTTAATGGGGAAGAAATAAGTGTGAAACATAACTCATGTATTTTAGTTGAAATTTATATCAGTCCCCGTGTTCTTTAATTATTAAATACTTAATGTAAATACAAATAAATTATCATTAAGATATTGATTTTGAATATTAAATATGTATTAAAAGGCATTCATATATGACACTTGATTTTTCATGTAGTCTCAATAAGCCACTTGAAGTTTATTATCAACTAATTCTAATTAGTTTTGTATAAGATATATCTTTACTTACATTAATAGCTTTATTTCAAAAATAAATTACAATTATAAACTTATATGAATACATATAACTAAATGAAATTCAATAAATAACTTCTGAGTCTTGTTGGATTCTATGAGATTATTTTAAGTACAAATAGTTTATTTAAGAATTGAAATCTACAAAATGTTAATATTAATGGGAAAATCATGTCATATGGCGAAAAAAGTTTAAAGGCATCCATTTATGGCCCATCTCTTGAATGAGCTTAAATAGTCTACTTAATGATCATGGTGAAGTCATTAATCCATGTTTTATTAGAAAAATCATTTTCTTTACATGGTTTTTTATTCTAGAAATAGCAATTTCACATTTATACATTCATATTAAACCACATGATAGTTAAATAAAAATCAATTAATGGTTTCTTGACTTATTGACTTATATGGCATGATTGCATATACGAATAATTGATTTAATAATGCATAGTTAGAAAAAATTGTCAATTCAAAATAGAATAAACCAGTTAGAACTCATAAATAATTGATTTTCAATTATTAATTTTCTAAAAATATATATTTTTTACTCGCATTGAGATCTTTATTTCAAAAATAAATTCCATTTATACATACATACATACTAAATATAATTTAATACATACTCGTCTTGTTGGTTTCTATGAGATTATTTCAATTACAAATAATTTATTTAAGAATTGAAATTTACGAAATGTTAATAAAGGTGGGAAAATCAAATACCATATGTTGCATAAAGTTTAAATACATTTATTTATGACTTGTACCTTGAAATAACTTTAACAATCTACTTAATATTCATTACCAATTAATTATTCCATGTGTTGTTAGGAAAAACATTTCATATTACATGGAGTTTTATTTTAAAAAAAAAAAGTGTCACATTTAGACACTTAGATATATGGCTTTATATAGACCACTTAAAACTCATTATCAATTAATTATAATTTGTTTTGTAAAATATATATATTTACTTACATTAAGTGTTACATTTAGAAAATGCATCACATTTAGGAACTTCTATCAATGCATATAGCCAAATAGAATTCTTCAACTCATATTGGATTCTATGAAATTATTTAAACCACAAATAAAATATTTAAGAAATGAAAATGAAAAAATGAAAAAATGCTAATATGGATTAGAAAATCAATGTCTTATGGTGCAAATAATTTTAAATACAACCATTTTTTACCCATCTCTTTAATGAGTCTAGATGGTCCACTTAACACATTGTTAATTAATTATTCCATGTTTTATTAAGAGAATTTTGTTTTTCATGGAGTTTTGTTTCAAAACAATACAATATGAGATTAATACAATCTTAATAAATTCCATGATAGACAAATAAAAGTCAATAAATGGATTCCTTATTAAATTAAATGAGATGAGATGATTGCATATACAAATAGTTGATTTAAGAATATATGAAAAAAAAAAATATGGGTTAAAAATTAAATGCCCTACAATTTAACGAGTAGTATTCACTTATGAGCCATCACCCATTAAGCCTAAATAGTCCACTTAATACTTATTATCAAGAAATTAAAAGATGTATTTTTCGAAAAAATGCATCATAGTATACTCATATTGATGGACATAACTAAGTACAAGTCAATAATATAATTCTAACTCAAGTGATATGATTTCAATTTATTTAAAATACTAATTTACAAAAAAATGACTTTAAATAACGTAATTAGATGCCTTACAATTCAAAAAGTTCAATGACATAATTCATCTGTGATAGTGTCTAATCAAACCTTGATAATCCACTTATCAATCATTATCATCATGTATATGTTTTTTTAAGAAATGTAAAATTATTTAAAATATATTTTTTATCTCAAAAATTACATGTCACATTTTTTTCCGGAGAAAAAAAGGGAAAACTTTTTATTAAGGATATAAAAAGTTTTACATATGTCATATCTTGCATCCAGACAACCTGAAGGCGGTACTGCTGATTTGTTAAAGCTCTCCAAAAACTGAGAGAGGGAAAAGACTAATAAAAGCCATATAAGATCCAGTCCAAAGAAAAGGGACTATATGGGATGGGTTCATCGCCCATATTCTGCTGAATAAAACGTAAGATAACTGTTTTGTAATCGTATGACCCTGTCTTGTAAAAATATACATTTTGAGAAAACGATGGTGAGGCCTCCTTCATAGAAGGAAAAACGACCTCAATACATTGACTGTTTAAAACTGATAAGAAAAGAAACTGTTATAACATATGCTGTCGACAAGGCGAAAAAAGGAAACAATATAAACATCCTGTGACTGAAGAAAAAGGAACATGATGCACATAAATACGAAAAGCACTGCGACCAAAAAGAGATATATAGAGGATCCATCATGGCATTTCAACCAGGAAAAAAACACTGAGGTAATGATACGAGAGGCGCCATTATTGAGGAGGAGAAAAAGGGGCCTTGTGAAAACCTGCCCCTGTCTATTTTCTTCTACGGACCAACTACCCAAAACTTGTTGTAGTCCAACTTTAGAAAGATGGTCTGCTGCTGAATTTTTGTCCCTGTAAATGTGACATATCGAAAAATTGTTAAAACGAGATTTTAAAGACAAAATTTCTTCTAAGAGGGGCTTCAAAATCTGGTTTTGACACATTGCATTGCCATTAACCCATTTGACAACATTCATGGAGTCTCCAAAAATTTGAATTGACGAGATATTTCTTTGTAATGACCAGCATATGGGGAGGCGTAAAGCAGATAGCTCGACATAGTTGTTTGAACCAGGACCGAGACCCACAGAAGCTTTTAAAGAATGTTCATGGTTAATGTGAAGGCAAAGACCAGCACCTGCCCTATTTTGTTGAGAGGTCCCATCAAAAAAACCCCAAGAAGAGCCTTCCTATATTGTTATGGGCTTGTCATGTTTTTGAGAATTTTTAGACTCAGGGGGCGGGATGGAGGAGTAAATGGCAGCACAATTTGTAGCTATAGATGATATGGATATGACCTGGTCTTGAAACACACTTTTATTCCTTGCTAGCCATACTCCCTAGAAAAAGATTAGGGGGAGGTTCCTTAAGTTTCCCTCTGGGTAGTTATGCCACCATTTGTTCCAGGCTTCTTCCAGCGGGACAACTCCCCATTGTGCTTTTAACTTTAACAAACCTGTTAACTCCCCCCAAATCCTTGAAGTGACAGCACATGAAGTAAAAAGGTGATTAATTGATTCTCCTTCCATCTTGCAAAGCGGACATCTCCCAGGTCCAATGAAGAATCTGGCTTGAAGGATATCCCAAGTCGGGATTTTTCTCTTTAACATGCACCATAGGAAAATCCGAGATTTTAAAGGACATTTTAACTGCCACAAATTTTTCGAGCACCACTCCAGGGTAGCCCAGCCTTTCTTTCCCATAAGGAAAGAATAACCATCTTTTGGGGAGTAAACTCCTGTTTTTCCTTGAGCCCACATCAGAACATCCTGGTCACTTTTTATCCTGATATTTGAGCGATGAAGTTCTTTGACATATGAGGCCCATTCATTATGCCATCTAATGTTTAAACCAAGGTCCTCTACATTTTTCCATGCCTGTCCCCATATGGATGAGTGACCCACTTTCTCCACTTGATCTAGTGTGAAGAAACCTTTGCTGTCCAGGTGTCTCGATAGACCAGGAGACAGGGCAAATGCTTCATTACACCCGACCCAGGGGTCCCTGCCAATTCTTACATGCTTTCCATCCCCCACTTTCCAGGCCAAACCTTGTTCAATCACAGCGAAAGCCTCAACCGTGGCCTTCTAGATGACTGAGGAATGCTTCATCTTCTTATCTTAGCTTCAAATCCATTCTTCCATTGGAATTGGGTCAATGTACTTCCTTTTGACCACCCTGGTCGAAAGGTTTTCCATCGAGATAAGCCTCCAGCCTGATTTTGCAGCCAAGGAGAGACTGAATTCAGGGAATCTCTTAATACCCCAGCCGCCCCAATATTTTGGCCTAGCAAGCTTGTCCCAAGCCACCCAAGCAAGGACTGTGCTTTCTTTTGTACCTGCCCATAAAAATCTGCAACACAGCCTTCTGATTTTCTCCAAAATGCCTTTTGGGATCCAAGTAAGGGCTGCCCAGTAAACAGGAATGGCCAATAAGACAGATTTAATAAGAGTCAATCTTCCTGCCCTAGAGAGCCATTTAAAACTCCAGTGTGATATTCTTGCTTCTAGTTTTGCTATTAGCCAGTTCCAATCCGCTTTTTTGTATGCATCCGGCTTTAACCAGAATCCCAAGTATTTAAAAGGAGATTCTAGAGGCTGGATATGGAAAGGAAAAAGGGTAGACAACATAGTGCTTTCTCTTCTGTTAAAACCTGCTACACACACTTGTGATTTTCGAGAGTTTATCTGCATTCCTGTGGCTTTCAGAAAAAGATCAAAAATGATTTTGAACTCCTTTAATTCATTATATGATCCATTAGAGAAAATCAGGATGTCATCAACAAAAAGAAGATGAGAGATGAAAAGATTAATTGCTACCTCAATACCTTTTATCTTCTCTGCCCTTCTGGCTTTGTGGATCAATCTACTTAGCCCTTCTGCCACAAGGAGGAACAGAAGAGGAGATAAAGGACATCCTTGTCTGAGTCCCCTTTGACTTTTGAAGAAAGGGGATGCAGCTCCATTGATCAAAATAGCAAAACTAACATTTGATATACAGCCCATGATCCAGCTTATGAAGGAGTAATTGAAACCCAGATGAGTGAGCAACAGCCGGAGATAAAGCCAGTTGATTCGATCATATGCCTTCGAAAGGTGAAATTTTAGGACCATCCCTTTCTTCTTCTTCTGTTTGACACTGTGAATTACCTCTTGGGCCACTCCGATAGCTTCATGAATCTGCCTTCCATCCAGAAAGCCAAATTGTTCCATTGAGATGTTTCTGGACAAGATAGGGACAATTCTAGACGCTATCACCTTTGCAATAATTTTATAAATACAATTACAAAGAGAGATTGGCCTGAAATCTTCGAAGGTCTCCGGTTCATCTTTTGTAGGGATAAGAGCGATGAAAGTTGAGTTAAAAGGTCTATAGATTTCTCCTTTCAGCCTTTATTCTTCCACAACTTCGGTGATTTCTGACCCAATTAGATAAAAAAAATGGAGAAAAAGTTCAACAGTCCACCCATCAAGGCTGGGGCTTTTGTCTTTTGCCATATTTTTCATTGCTGCCTCAACCTCCTCCTTGGAGACGGGGATTGATAACTCTTCTGCTTCATCCTCCTCAATGAATCTTGGGAAACATTGAGCTGTTCTCATGACTTCTGCGATGGTGGCCTCTCCTGGATCCGAGAAGATTCTCTGAAAGTGTCTCTGACCCAGTCCCGAGAGGTCTGAGAAGGATTTGACCACCCTTCCTTCTTCATCTTTAAGGCTCCAAATGGTGTTTGCAGATTTTCTACCTTTTGCAAAATTGTGGAAGAAACTTGTATTTTCATCACTTGATTTTAGCCAAATTGCTTTGCTTTTGAGTCTCCATTCCTCTTCCTTTGCCAAGAGGATCTGATTTTGGGACTTTTCCAATTGGAGGATTCGTTCCTTGGATGCCTAAGTAGAATAACCATCTACGTCAATACTTTCCAGATTCTTCAACTCCTCCCTTATATTTGACAATTCTACATTTTGTTTTTTCTGCCTTTCCTTTGCCCAAGATATAGTCACTTTCTTTAATCTTTTCAAGTTTTCCATGAATAGGAAACTTTTTCCCTCACTAGTGTTCCTGTCAGGGCGGATCCATGTATTCTTAAAAAGATTATTGAAGGAAGGATCTTGCAACCAGGAGGAGATAAATTTAAAAGGCACTGGGGGCTTTGGAGGTGGGAAAGATAGCTCCAAAAATATGGGAAAGTGGTCTGAATTTCCAACCTCCTCAACCCATTGTCGGAAAAGGGGAACTTTAGAAATTAGTCCCTCAGAAAGCAAAAAGCGATCTAACCTTTTTGTGATCCGGTCCTCCCCATATCTTCTGTTCCTCCATGTTGGCTTTAACTTGGTCAGGGAAGGATCAATGAGATTTTTGCCCATCAGAGCTTCCTGAAAGAAAACCGTCAGGGGATCCTCCCTGGCTGAGGGACCCCATGCCTCTGCTCTACCCAAAGAAAAATTTAGGTCCCCTCCCACAACCATCAATGGCGAGTTCATCACTGACTTTGCCAACAAATCCGTAGAGAAGAGCTCCCTTCCTTGACATGGCCCGTAGATATTTACAATTAGGAAAGGGGAGGGGAAGTCTGGAGAAATAACTTCCATGCCCATTACATGCTTCAGACCCCACAGGTTTAGACACTTTATCCTTCCTTCTCTATAACCGATGGCTAGGCCCTCCGAGTGACCTGATGAATCTATAGCGAAAAAAGACCACCTTGGCAGTAAGGATCTAAGCAATAATTCCACCTCAGACCCCTTCCCCAGCGTTTCTTGGAGGAAAAGGATGTCGGATTTGGAGTTTTGTAACCATTCTCTCAAGGCCAGTTTTTTAGGCTTGCTGGCCAGGCCTCTACAATTCCAGGAAGACAAGATCATTTTATAACAGATTCAGGGGTCTGCACTGCTCTAAGAACCCCAGGGATAGAGTATTGTTTTCTGTTGGCCACATCCATTTTTTCTTTTAATTTTGCCTTTGAAAGGTCTGATTTTCTTCCCCTCTTGCCCCTGGTAGTCCCGTGAACAGGCAACTGACCAAGGCCGCCCATGACAACATTCATCTCAGATTTTACCCCCATTGATCTAAGGTTATATGGACATGATGGAATTTGAGCTGGGGGTGTAAGAGGAGGCAAATTTTTTTCACATTTTAAATCTAGGAATGACATATCTTCAGGGAGAGTATCCACAACAGGGGGGGGCTCTTCTGAAACTCCAGCCGCGGAAAAATTTTCAATATGAGAAGGAGAAAAAGAAAGAGATCCATGCATAGAAGCTAATAAATGTTCAGGGTCTTTGGATGAATGATGAGGGGAGTTTGAACACTTACCCAAGACCTCCTCGCGGGATGCAGACGGAGCAGGCGACGGGATCCTAACATCCTCCTTCCCGGCTTCTGCTGAATGAGGATCTGATGCTTGTGTCTCCACATGTATCTGAGGGTCTTCAGATGACACCCCATTCTGATGTTCCATAGATTCCATTCCAGCTTCGGTTTGAGACGGCGCGCCTACCTTCTCCTGAGCATCTTGGGCTCGGATATTTGATGGATCCTTGAAAGCAGAGGTTCTCCTGAACCGCCTCCGCCTTCTGAACAATGGGCAGTTCTTTACTAGGTGCCCATAAACGTGACAGATGTGGCATCTAAAAGGCAGAAGTTCGTAATCCAGAATTTTCTCGAAAACATAATCTTTGTATTGGAGGGTTATTGTTTTCCCCAATCCTTTGCTTAGATCAAGGTTCACAAGAATGCGCGCCATCACCCTGATCTTTGTCTCCCTGAAAGACATGTCTACCTCCAAGAAGGTTCCCAGCCTATTCCCTATGGATTTAAAAACAACTTCTGTCCATAGAAAGAATGGGAGGCCCGACGCCCTCACCCAGACCGGATACACTTTTGTGCTTTCTTTAATTGCATCAAAAAGGGGATTCCAACGCTTCATCAAGATCGGGATGTTACCAATGAACCAGTTCTTTGTCAAGACCCAGTCTGCTGCTTCCTTTACTTCAAACCGAAACATGAACCAGCCTTTTACAAGGCATTGAGCCTCAAAACACAAAGGACCTCCATTGACAAAACGTTCTTCTCCCCACGCCGGAAGAACCTCTGGGGTGAATTTCTTCCCCCTTGCCCTTTCTACGATGGTACAGTCTACTACCTCAAGGGTTTCCTCAATAGAAACTTCCATTCCTAACACCAGATTCCCCCCCAGATCTTGAGAACCAATCGGCTTTTGGGATTTCCTTTTTTCCCCTTTTTTTCTTAATTCATCTTCAGAAACCCTAAGCTCTCCAGGGTTATTAGACCAATATAAGTCTTCTTGGGATGGGTCCGCTATATAAGCATCCTCCGGTTGAGACTGAACATGTGCAGAGGAACCCCTGACATGGATATCAGCAGAGATATTGCCACTGGATGGTACGCCGAGACCACCCAATACGCCCGCCTTGGAGCCATGATGTGCCTCGCATCCCCTTGCTAGAATGGCTCCTGTGGATCGTGGGTCTTTTGACAATGAAACCCTAGAGAGAGGTGGATAACCACCAGAAACCCTGTCCTTGCCGACGCCTGAAGAGTGCCCCAGGAATGCAATATCTTCCAAGCCTTTTGAGGGAGGGTTCCAACTTACAACTGATTTTCCTTTGCTCGCAAAGGGAGCAGTATCTGAAGACGGCCCATCCGCCACTTCCTCCTCAGCAATCGGACCTTGATTATTCTGGTTGAGAGCAGAGGAAACCCCGGGCTCGAAAGCCCCACCTTGATGCAGAAAAGGGGGTAAATCTGCCAAAGAAGATAATACCGGGGTTGATATTTTTTGGCCACCAAAATAAATTTCCACACTTTTTTCCGAGGTATCCTTACCCCACATAGACAGAATGTCTTCCAAATCCGGGTCCAAATCCACAAGTTCTTCTGGGTTAACCATAGTTAGGAAACCACTAGGAGAGAAAACGACAGCAGGGTCTGCAAGATGTCAACTAGCGACCTGTTTCCACGGAAACGAAATCCAAAACACACAAGAGAAAAAATTGTAGCCTCCGCGTCTGAAGGGAAGGAAGACTCCTAGCAAAGCGCTTTGAACAACAGCGAAACACCTCCAGCTGTCTGTCAGAATTGAAAAAGAAAAACGCCCCTGAAACCTGCACCTGTACGCTGGAACTATGATGCTTGCTCTAGCCGTGACCTGTGCGAGGTTCCGCCCGAAACCCTCGCCGCCAAACCCTCAATTACATGTCACATTTATGCACTTATATTCGTGCATTTTATATGTAAACAATGAATAACTAACTTTTTGCCTTGTTGATTTTCAATATGATATGATTGCAATTACAATCATTAGTTGATTTAAGCATATACATTTATGAAAACTATCGATTGAGAAATGACATATCTTATGCTTCAAAAATATCAAATCATTTACTTATGACATATTTATCATTAGCCTTAATAGTGAATAATGCATTGTGAATAGTGAATAATGCACATAACATTTATCTAGTAAATTATTATAATTTCTTTAGTAAGAATAGCACCTTTTGCAAGGAGTTCTATTTCAAAACTTATATTTCACTTTTATATATGATTATTGATACATATAAGTAAACAGAAGTCATTAACAATAACATGCCTCGATGGTTCATGTAAGATAATTCGAATGGCAAACAATTCATTTAAGAACACACACACGCGCGCACACACATCTTAGAAAAAAGAATCGATACAACAAATTCATTGCAAAAAGAATTATATAATAAGAAATATACATATTAATATAATTAGCATCCCATATATTTCAAAAAATATAAAATCATATAAATTGATTCAACAAAAACTATGTCCAAAATGTATTGAAAAATTGGAATGTACTTTTCAACAAATTTCTAAAGGAAATTATCTCCATCAACTACAATGAAGTAGATGTTCTATTGAAAATTTGAATGTACTCATGTTTTTGTTTGATACGATGAAGTGTCTTAAGAAAGGGGAATAAAACTTGAAAAAACCACATATCTTGCTCTTTTCCTGTATATGATTTTATCAAGATGTGGTTTGATTGATATCCGATGAATTGAAAAGTATGCTTTTTGTATCTATTAGCAATACATTTAATTCTTCATAACTATCTCCATATTGGGACCACACATCAATCAAATTTTTCTCATAAAATTGTCTTGTTCTCCCTGCTTCCAATTTTGTTCGCAAATGACAATGAGACCTGTCCCATGCAAATTCAAATTCCTCTATATCAATATTTGATTTTTCAAGTACTTTTCAGATGTACTTGTCAGTGACATTTAATGTCCATATTGCGACATCATAATTTCTTAAGCAATATTTTAATACTTCTGACTGAAAAGGCCTTAAAAAAAAGGACCTATCACCAAACTGCCAATCTAGTTCTCTTTGGATATGAAAATTTTGTTTAGATTTGGTGTATGATTGGAAGAATACTCCTTCCATTTCAAATATCAACAACATCTTTTGACTTGTAGTAATGCTCATCTGCATCTGCATTGTAACCACATGTATGATATTAACATATCTTCACTTCAACACTTCATTGCTTAAGGACATAAAAACCTATCATTTTAAAAATGATGTTAATATTTATTATGAGTTATTTCCATTTTTATGCTAAGGTAATTTTACAATGAGTTCATGGTTTCACAAAATACAAATACAATTGCTCCATTAAAATGAACAAACAAATAATATGTTTACTTTATACATACAACCTAATACCTTTATTTAATTGTATGGAATAAAAGTCTTACAAGAATGCATTGACCCACCATTTAAATCAATCATTTTAAGAATTATAATGATTTATTTAATTGCAATTGAAGAATATAATTAAAATGGTCTAGTGCAAGTAAATAAACTACTTATATATTATTTTTCACATACAATATAATACAATTTTTAAATTTTAAACCTAATTAATTATATGTTAATTTATAGAGTTTCTACCTTAGTTTCTTTTGGTGCTTCTTTTAGTACAAATTGTATGTTTATCGTTGGTGCTACATACAACTTAATATAGTTTTTCAACTTATATGGAATAAAAAAGGTTATAAGAATGCAATGGGTCATCCTTGACATTACTAATTTATAAGAGGTATAACAATACCTTAAACCACATTTGAAGAAACTAATTGTAATGATCTAATTAAAACAGATAGACCAGTTATCTATTAATTTTACATAAAATGTAATCCATTGTAAAAAAAAAAAAAGCATGGGAAATTTTGATATGAAAACATTAAATGATCATTCATCTCACCAAAAATAAAGAAAATAAAAATATTTTACTTTTGGTAATGAAAGACCAAATCAACAATTATTTTATTAGTGTTGTGAAATAAAAATAATAATTCATGATGTCATACATATAATCGCATGAAATAGACATCAATAATATTAAGGTACTCCTAAATGTAATTGAAAATCCTTCAAAATAGCTCGCACATCTGTAGCCTTGTTGATTTTATGTAATATTCTCCATAGCCCATTGATCAACCAATTATCCCCTTGATTTGCTCGAATGAATGGAGGGGCAAGAATCACATTTTCTTTTGGATTCTCTTTCACTCTCTCAATTAAACAATCAACTATAATAGTGTTGGTTGTGTCATATTGGGTATGCATTTCCCACACTTTTTTCAATGACTTAGTGTGTATAACTTTCGTTGGATTGTCAATGACCTTATGTCCCTTTTGCGGTTTATAGTCTGAAGCAGTCCACTTAAACAAAATTTTATCTTGTAATGTTTCTGAAACCAACTCTTTTAGAAATCTTGTTGTGCTTTGTTTCAAAGCTGTCATCCAAATTGCAATGTCAAGAGATTAATTTTTGAAACACATTTCAAAAAATGATTTTGCATGTGGATGAATCCAAATTAATTTTTTCTCTATTGTGTAATCAGCATCAACTCCCATTTTCTCAATATGCCCTTTGTTTGTTGCTTCATCATCGATGCTATGATAAAAAATGTCCTTTAGTTCAAAAATAACTAGTTTCTTTTCAGTTATTTTGGCTGCAACACAATGGAAAATAATCTAGTCAAACCATTCTATTCATGTTACAAAAATTACTAAAAAAATTGTTGAAATGATACACTTACCTTGAGAGGATTTCGCGCTTTTTATAGATGAAACAATAATCTCTTTTATCATCTTGATAGAACCTGGAGCAAACATATTAAACCTTCAATCAAATACCAATTGTACTTCCTATTAAACCTTCAATCGAACACCAATACCAAGAAAAACATTAGTAATGCAACCTTTAAAAAAGAAAAACACACACACACCTTTAACATTACTTTGATTGTTAATTTTATCTTTTTTATTTGTTCCTATAATAAACATATACAACGTTATGGTACTTACAATAATTAGAGTTTGAAGAATAATAAGATAAACAATAAGGCAAGTTATAAGTATTTGAGATGACATTATCTTCATATTTGTAACATTGCACCTCATCATCATCTTTGTTACCTTTAGTTGTCTCCAAATTAAACATATAAAATATTTTGAATTGTGAAAATGAATAGAATCATTAAATAATAAGGAAAACAAGTGGACAAATTATAAGTACCTGATGTTATATTTTGTTCTTGATTAAAGTTTTGTTTAACTTTCATTTGATCAATGTCTTGGTTCTCCTTGCTTGTTTTATAAATAAACAAAAAAAAAATGTTATAAATTCTGACGATGAGCAAAATTCATTAAACAACTATACAAAAAAAGAATCATCTATAATCGTCCATAATAATATTTTGGTCTTGATTGTAGTTTTGTGGGACAGTCCCCTGGTCATTATATTCATTCTCTTTATTTCTAACTACAATCAACATACGAAATGATATGAATCACCATAATAAAAATAATAATTTAGAATAATAATAAAATAAATAAAAATGATAGAGTTATTTTGATTAATACCCATTTCTATCTCCATTGTTCCATGGTCATTGTCTTCATTAATTCCATTCATCTCATAATTCCCTGTAATAGTCATCCAAAAATGTTATGAATAAGGAAATTAAATAAATTGAAAAATTATCAAGAGCAAAAACCAATAAAATTATGTACCTGGTATGATAACTTCTTCCTCTCCTCCTTCTCCTCCTATTTCCATCTCTATACTTTTTTCAACATCATGAGCACTATGTTGATTATTTGTTTTCTTCCCACTTTCATCATTCTCTGTTTTAGAATCTCCATCATTAATTATTTTAGTAAACACTTTGGATGTACCAATCAAACCATTTTATGCATGTTACAAAAATTACTATAAAAATTGTTGAAACGATACACTTACCTTGAGAGGTTTTCACGCTATTTATAGATGAAACAATAATTTCTTTTATCATCTTGATAGAACCTGGAGTAAACATATTAAACCTTCAATCAAATACCAATACCAAGAAAAACATTAGTAATGCAACCTTTAAAAAGAAAAACACACACACACACACCTTTAACATTATTTTGATTGTTAATTTTATCTTTTTTATTTGTTCCTATAATAAAAATATACAACGTTATGGTACTTACAAGAATTAGAGTTTGAAGAATAATAAGATAAACAATAAGACAAGTTATAAGTATCTGATATGACATTATCTTCATATTTGTAACATTGCACCTCATCATCATCTTTGTTACCTTTAGCTGTCTCCAAATTAAACATATAAAACATTTTGAATTGTGAAAATGAATATAATCATTAAATAATAAGGAAAACAAGTGGACAAATTGTAAGTACCTGATGTTATATTTTGTTCTTGATTAAAGTTTTGTTTAACTTTCACTTGATTAATGTCTTGGTTCTCCTTGCTTTTCGCTATAATAAACATAAAAAATGTTATAAATTGTGACGATGAACAAAATTCATTAAAAAACTATACAAATATGAAGAATCATCTATTAATCGTCCATAATATATTTGGTCTTTGATTGTAGTTTGTGGGACAGCCCCCTGGTCTTATATTCCATTTCTCCTTTATTTCCAACTACATCAACATATGAAATGATATGAGATCACATAATAAAAATAATAATTTAGAATAATAATAATAAATAAAAATGATAGAGTTATGTTGATAAATCCCATTTCTATCTCCATCGTTCCATGGTCATTGTCTTGATTAGTTCCATTCATCTCATAATTCCCTGTAATAGTCATCCAAAAATGTTATGAATAAGGAAATTAAATAAATTGAAAAATTATCAAGAGCAAAATCCAATAAAATTATGTACCTGCTATGATAACTTCTTCCTCTCCTCCTCCTCCTATTTCCATCTCTATACTTTTTTCAACATCATGAGCACTATGCTGATTATTTTTTTGCTTCCCACTTTCATCATTCTCTGTTTTAGAATCTCCATCATTAATTATTTTAGTAAACACTTTGACAATTAAGAAATATGAACAAAATATTATCCAAAGTATTATAAGAAAAAAAAAGAATTGTAGTACCTAAATTTTCAAAGAAGTTAATGGATCCTAGATTTGATAGTTGAAAAGATTTGTAAGTATTTAACATGATTGTCCTTTGTGTCTCTGTTTGCACAACACATGAAATTCTTCTTCCATATGTACAACAGGCCTTCATTAAATTTGTCCCCACATAAAGAGAAATGACCACTTTTGCATCACTACATTGTTGGTGTTTTTCCAATAAATCCAT
>APFE031757411.1:34626-50830 GCA_000404065.3 Pinus taeda
TTTTATCAAAAAAATTTGTAATTGGACAGTCGAAGAATGAGCACAACTTTTCATCAGAAACCTGATAAAATAAGAAATATAAACTATTAAGAATTCAATGTAAAAATGAAACTAAATAAGGTGTTATAAACTAATGAGAAATCATTATAAATATGAAAAAATATGACTTATATTATCAAATGTAGTCATTTATCTACAATAGAAATAGATACAATAATAAAATGTTAAATGTAAAAATAATTAAAATTACATACCTTGTCTTTAGCCGTCTTAGAACATCCAATCCTCCTTTTCTTTAATTTGTCATTGGCAATTAAGAAATGCCTTACCGAGTGCACACAATCAATAAATGGAGTTTTGAAGAACACCTTATTTGCAGAATTTAATTGACAACAAATGCGGATCACCTCAGTGGGTTCAGCTAATGGATGCAAGAATCGAGCATTACATTTTTTATATTTTTTTTTGCTTCTGTAGATACATTATATTTAGGATTTGTTAAAATTTCTTCCGCTTCTTGAATGGTGTGTTGACCATCAACTATCTAGAACTTGATATTCTTAGAATTTAGATCTGTCTAATTTATAATTTTGATAGAGTTTACCAATGGATCAGACTCATTGATGTCAAATGGAATCAGAACAGCATCAAGTAATGTGGTTTGAAATTTTTCTAGGAATGATTTCACTAATACTTGAACATTTAAATCATCTCATGATCTTAATTTGAACACTTTGGGGGCTTCTATACATCTTTCAACAACCACTTTTTTACTAAAGGAGTTTGAAAATATATATCAATGCTTGAAGGCTTCATGAATCTCATCACATTGATTTGCAAGGTTTGTTGTCTCATATTCAACTTTCCTAGTTTTTTGAAATTCTGTAGTAGGCTTGAAATCACTTTCTGTTATGTTCTCCTCCAAATCAGATAAATATACTCTTCTCAAAGCAGGTAATTGAGAATCAAGTTTATCATCTCGTATTTTATCAAGAAATTTACCTTTTTGTTGTAAATGAAGAAGTACAGATGATGTTTTTTTACTTCTTACATAGCGATATGTCAGAATGGTGGCGATGCATTTTAAAAGATCTGCGCAACTATTTAGTCCAGATTTAGATAAGATCTCATAGTTATCCAACTTGAACATTTAATTCTTTATTGTATTTTTTGAATCAGTACTTGAAACATTGTAGAGTGAGAAATCTAGTAAGTGCTAGATTTATTTCTACCACAAATACAAGCACATTGCCAACAACAACATTGTAGAGTATAAGAAATCTAGCTTGTGTTAAATTTTCTTCCAACACAAACACAAGGACATTTAAATTTGAAAGAAATCTAACACATGTTATATTTCCTTCTAGCACAAACACAAGAACTTAACAACATTGTAGGACTAAATAAGTCTAATGTGTGCTATATTAACAACATTGCAATGTAAAAGAAAATCTAACATGTGTTAGATTTCCTTTTAGCACAAAATCAATCACATAGAAACATTGTAGAATGAGAAATCTATCAAGTGCTAGATTTATGTCTACCACAAATATAACCACATTGCCAACAAAAACATTGTAGAGTATAAGAATTCTCGGTTGTGTTAAATTCTCTTCCAACACAAAGACAATCATATTCGAATTTGAAAGAAATCTAACACATGTTATATTTCCTTCGAGCACAAACACAAGAACATAACAACATTGTAGGACTAAATAAGTCTAATGTGTGCTAGATTAACAACATTGCAATGTAAAATAAAATCTAGCATGTGTTAGATTTCCATTGAGCGCAAACATGAGCACATAGAAACACTAAAGAGTGAGAAATCTAGCAAGTGCTAGATTTATATCTACCACAAACATTTTAAATTTGAAAGAAATCTAAGACATGTTATATTTCTTTCTAGCACAAACACAAGAACATAACAACATTTTAGCACTAAATAAGTCTAATTTGTGCTGGATTAACAATATTGAAATGGTAAAGAAAATCTAACATGTGTTAGATTTCCTTTTAGCACAAACTCAAGCACATAGAAACATTGTAGAGTTGAGAAATATAGCAAGTGCTAGATTTATGTATACCACGAATACAAACACGTTCCTAACACCAACAATGTAGAGTATAAGAAATCTAGCTTGTGTGAAATTTTATTCCAAGACAAACACAAGAACATTTAAATTGAAAACAAATCTAACACATGCTATATTTCCTTCTAGCACAAACAGAAGAACTTAACAACATTATAGGACTAAATAAGTCTAATGTGTGCTAGATTAAAAATGTTGCATTGTAAAATAAAATATAACATGTATTAGATATACTTTTAGCACAAATTCAAGCACATAGAAACATTGTAGAGTGAGAAATCTAGCAAGTGCTAAATTTATCTCTACCACAAATACAAGCACGTTGCCAACAACAACATTGTAGAGTATAAGAAATGTGTCTTGTGTTAAATTTTATTCAACACAAACACAAGCAAATTTAAATTTTAAACAAATCTAACACATGTTATATTTTGAGCACAAACCCAAGAACATAACAACATTTTAGTACTGAATAAGTGTAATGTGCGCTAGATTAACAAAATTGCAATGTAAAAGAAAACCTAACATGTGTTAAATTTCCTTTTAGCGCAAACTCAAGGACATAGAAACATTGTAGATTGAGAAATATAGCAAGTGCTAGATTTATGTCTACCACAAATACAAGCACATTTCCAACAACAACATTTTAGAGTATAAGAAGTCTGGCTTGTGTTAAATTTTCTTCCAACACAAACACAAGCACATTTAAATTTGAAAGAAATCTAACACATGTCATATTTCCTTCTAGCACAAACACAAGAACATAACAACATCTTAGGGCTAAATAGGTCTAATTTGTGCTAGATTAACAACATTGCAATGTAAAAGAAAATCTAGCATGTGTTACATTTCCTTTTGGCACAAACTCAAGCACATAGAAACATTGTAGATTGAGAAATCTAGCAAGTGCTAGATTTATGTCTACCACAAATACAAGCACGTTGCCAACAACAACATTGTAGAGTATAAGAAATCTAGCTTGCGTTAAATTTTCTTCCAACACAAACACAAGCACATTTAAATTTGAAATAAATCTAACACATGCTATATTTCCTTCTAGCCCAAACACAAATACATAACAACATTGTAGGACTAAATAAGTCTAGTGTGTGCTAGATTAACAATATTGCAATGTAAAAGGAAATCTAACATGTGTTAGATTTCCTTTTAACGCAAACTCAAGCACATAGAAACATTGTAGAGTGATAAATCTAGCAAGTGCTAGATTGATGTCCACCACAAATACAAGCACGTTGCCAACAACAACATTGTAGAGTATAAGAAATCTAGCTTGTGTTAAATTTCCTTCCAACACAAACACAAGCACATTTAAATTTGAAAGAAATCTAACATGTGCTATATTTCCTTCTATCACAAACACAAGTACATAACAACATTGTTGGACTAAATAAGTCTAATGTGTGCTAGATTAACAACATTGCAATGTAAAATAAAATCTAACATGTGTTAGATTTCATTTTAGCGCAAACTCAAGCACATAGAAGCATTGTAGAATGAGAAATCTAGCAAGTGTTAGATTTATGTCTACCACAAATATAAGCATGTTGCCAACAACAACATTGTAGAGTATAAGAATTATAAACTGTATTAAATTTTCTTCCAACACAAATAAGCACAATTTAATTTGAAAGAAATCTAACACATGTTATATTACCTTCAAGCACAAACACAAGAACATAACAACATTGTAGAACTAGATAAGTCTAATGTGTGCTAAATTAACAACATTGCAATGTAAAATAAAATCTAACATGTGTTAGATTTCTTTTTAGCGCAAACTTGAGCACATAGAAACATTGTAAATGGAGAAATCTAGCAAGTGCTAGATTTATGTCTACCAAAAATACAAGCACGTTGCCAACAACAACATTGTAGAGTATAAGAAATCTAGCTTGTGTTAAATTTTCTTCCAACACAAACACAAGCACATCTAAATTTGAAAGAAATATAACACATGCTATATTTCCTTCTAGCACAAACACAAGAACATAACAAAATTTTAGGACTAAATAAGTCTAATGTGTGCTAGATTAACAACATTGCAATGTAAAACAAAACCTAACATGTGTTAGATTTCCTTTTAGCGCAAACTCAATTAGTACTTGTCATGTTATGAAGTATTATGTAAACTATGAGATTCAAGATTCAAAACCCCGCTAGGTCAAACCATAGACCATAAAAAACCAACCATTTTAAGGATTGGTATGGTCGAGATCAGGTGCAATACCTTAGTGATTTTTACAGTTTAAAGAACCATGGGTTGCAATTTCTTAGACCATACTCTAATCCCTTAAGTAATGGACATGTTATAACACACACAGAATATTATATGTGTGTGTGGGGTTCTTAGCATGTCTATTACTTAAGGGATTAGTTTGTGGTCTAAGAAATTGTGACCCATGGGTATATAAACCATCAAAAGCACTTAAGTACTGCCCCTGATCTAGATCATACCAACCCTTAACAAGTTTGATATTTTTTATGGTTTCTCCTCTTAACTACCACAAATTTCAAACCTTGACCACCTTACAAAACCAAACCCTCAAAATCTAAAACATTAAAAAAATTACTTAAAAAAAAAACTAACTTTAACCCACTTTTATACACAACCCATAAATAGTAAAATATAACAAATATTTATTTATAATAATTTTTCATTTTAAAACTATTTTTTTAATAAAACATTACTTTTCTTATACCTTTTATTAATAAATATTATATCTTTAAAATGTTTTCGCTGGAGTATAACAATATTCAATTCCCCTTCATTACAACTCTAAACTTTCACTAGTTTTAACCATTTATCTTTACTAATATTATGGTAAAGAATTGGCCATAAAAAAAAATATAGTTAGGCATTAAAAAGATATATAATTAGGCTATTTTCAAATTTTAATTTTGGATTATTTCTCTATATTGTGAGTGGGAATCTTATTAGAATTTTATGAAATGATCAACCATTGAAATAGTCCTAGAAAAGTGGAAATTACTCTAGGCATAGAGGTCGGAAGGCTTGGAGTAAGAAGATAGCCACATATGTTGGTCAGACAACCCTCAAAAGGTGATTAGTGGCCGTAGTAGAAAATGATGTATGACTAGAGATACACAAGGTTGCATACGCAAGAGGTACTATGTACGGTTCCAATATTAGGAATTACTTTTAGGCATGGGTGATCCTCGAAGCATGGGACCATGCAACTCGTGATTTGATGTTACATGATGGACCTATACACCTAAAACTTATGGGTTGAACCTTAATAATAGTGTACTTCACATGAAATTTAACATGGTTACTTATACGTGTGCATTTTGATCTCTCCATGTATATGTTACGTAGAATCAAAATTCTCTATTTTATTAAAATATAAAAACAATATATTTTATTTTTTTAATAAAATTGTTAATTTATTTTGGTATCTAAGAAATTAGAGAAATTGTTAATTGGTTAATTTCATACTATGTGATACGGATAGGATCTCATATTCATGTGACATATAGGATTGATTTAATCATTATCATTATAAATTCTAGTGGTGTATGTATGTTTTTTTAGCACATAAAAGAAAAATAGAGAGATATGAACACTAGACCTCACACCCGTGTGGCCTAAATAGGATCAATTCCAATCCGTATCATTATAAACTCTAGTCATGTATGTATGTCTGTTTAGCACATAAATGTAAATTAGGGAGATTTGAACACTAGACTTCCTCACACATAATACATCATTCACATAACCATTTCCTCTTGAATGTCTAGAGGCTTATAAGCATGGAAGTTTGAGGCTAGAGATTCTACTCGCAGTCATGCTTAAGAGCCTACCATGAGAGGCTCCCTTCTAACAGATAGATAGTAGGGAGCTTTTAAACTACTTTCAGTAAGAGGGAAATGGCTGCGTACTATGTCCTTAAAGAAAGAGGAAGAGTGGACCATCATTTATGACAGCCGTCCAGCCATCGGCAATGAAAATTCAAAATTTTACTGCACCTGAAAAACTGAGACAAGCAAAGAAAGCCCCTGTGAAGATTTTTGCCTCATGAGACACTTCCTGGCAGACCAGACAGCAGCAGAAAACCTTATACACACACCACCACGAGCCTATTCCGATTCGAAAGTCGGAGCATGGTTGGAAATGATAATTAATTTTTTGAGGAAATTTGAGGTATGCCCCCAATAGACACTAAAAACATGCCACAACATATAAACGTAGAACCAAGGTCAACATAATTTTTTGATAGATCCCTTGGCGATAACCAGAAAATGAGCTCTATAAAACAGATGGATCAGAATCCTATTCTATACCATATAAGCTAACATATAGAGAAGTTAAAACTCAGGAATCAAGCTTGTAGTATTGATTCCTGACCTATACCTGGAGCAATACCGAGCTTATAGGCCAGATGGGGTACCAAAACCTTCGACAACATCTGAAAGTTGATATATATGAGAATGGATATAGTATTAGGCTGACACGGATGGAAATGGAGATGTGCCAAGTGTCGATCCAAAAAAAAGGAAGGGGAATGTCGTCCACGTTCGGGAGAGCATGCTTGGGAAGAGCTTGCAGCAAGAAGCAGTTCCCCGAGCAATGCTCTCATCCCAATTATCTGCCACCACCACCACCCAAAGGAAAAATTAACCCTCCTGTTTCAGAATGATATCTGTGTTGTCACCTTTTAAAGTAGTTGTTTCTTGTGCTTCCAAGACCACGAACTTCCTCCAAAGCCGAGTAGAGATTATCTCTAACGTGCATCCAGGCAGGCAAAAATTGGAGCATCAGGATTCAACTTATATATGTCAATATATTTGTCTGAAACCATACTAAAGCTAAAACCATGAGAAAGCGGATAAATTTGGGCAAAACTTGAGGTTGAAGTTGTACAATAGTTATGAGGCATCTCTAGCTTAGATGTGTAGATTAGGGATGCATCGATTTGATGGACTTTTCGACATTGAAGCACAAGAATTACATCATAAACTCCTCATTGAGGCTAAACAAGCCCCAATTTTACAAAAATGAATATGGGCTATTTCCTATCATTCTAGGTCGGCCCCTAACATACATCTGTATTGGCCTTAGCAATACCAAGAAATGAAATCACAATAAGGTGCCACTGAATTATAGGAGGAATGGCCTAATTGGGATCTCTAGTTAGTTGATTCTATGAGATTATATGCTACAGGTGTGCAGTATCCAAACCAAAACAAACCTTCAGAGGCCAAGATTTTCTGTGGAGTATACCTGCTTGCAGGGTTTATCAATCATTCCTGCATTCCATCTGCATCGAGATTATGCATTGGGAAATACAATAGCTTGTTTATGTTATTATTTCGACAAACCCTATAAATCAAATTCCCCCCCCCCGCAAGCCCCCTAAGAAGAAGAAGAAACAAAAAACTTGAACAACCTGCTACCAACTCAAACTATTAGTTGCTTCTAGTCTCCTTTATTATTAAATGTGTTTTGTATTTTAATATATTGCATAGACACAAACTTTTGAGAGAAATTACTTCTCCAGATTTCATGTTTTTCATGATCTACTAGTATCACTCTAGAAGTTGGGTGTTCATAAACGTATGTTGTGGAAATGTATTATAATCATATTCACTTTAGAAGTTGCATTCATGGTTGTTAGTCATGTTTTACATTGTCCAGTGACTGGAGCTTCTTCCCTGGTCATCTCAATTTTAGCACTGTGATTTGATGCCAGCCTTGACCACAATTCATTGCAAGCTACATTTTGAGTCTGAGTTAGCCTTTCTTATCTTGGATAACGTGTCTTTCTTATGTAAATATTTATGCTTTTCTAGATGTGCTCTGCTACCTCTTCTTACTTCATGATGTCAATTTAATATTGACTGAGGTTTTGGGGTTGCAACACTTATATCATTCTTAACTTCTCACTCAAACAATAGTCTTTTCATCCATTTCTTTGGTGACTGTCGTGTATGGATATATAATTCTTTTTCATATTTACATGTCAATCCCAGTTTGATTGTTTGGTCTAATATATAAATCATGAAGTCAAATCTGCATAGGTAAATGTTTGTTATAGTCATAATCTCATCTAGTGTTTTAAATCACATTTATTCAAAATAAGATAGGACAAGGTGAAGCAATTAACTTATCAGACATTAGCATAATCCTTTTGGACCATGCATTTCCAATATCTATATCATGATTGTAAGTACTCACTTGATCTAGAAGGTGATATGAAAGATCTCTCATTCTATCATCAATAATACCAGAATGTCCATGCACATGTATATTCAACAGCAACCCTAGAGCATTCAAGTAAACCTAAGAACACAAAAGATAGCCAAGTGCAAATGAAAACCAAGAGCAAGTAATATTAAGAATATCTTAGACCAGGTCACTCTCTTAATTTAGCAAAAATGGAGAAAGGTTATAGTAATCATGACATGTGAAGGATCAACATTCTCTCTTTGCAAAGAAGCAAAGATATGGGAGTCATATATATGGAGCACTTTACTCAAATGTGCATGGCCTTCCAAGTAGCAAAACACTAGATGCCACCAATTGTGAGTATACCTGGCACCCTAAAATATGTCAGTGCATGATCGAACCCACTTTGCAAACTACCTATCATCTGTAATGTATGGATCACTGAACAGTGATAGAAGAGGGAAAAGACTACTTCACATGAATGAACAACAAGCATTCCATGAATCCAAACACGTTTTCATAAATTGGACTACCTCCTTAAAGCAACATTCGTACTGAAACACATGACATAGCTGTATGAAAAACTAATGGAGATCAAAGACATGTTGTAAAATGATTAACACAAATAAAGTAGGTTCCCCCAACCAAAACAAAATACTATTTTTCAAATGCAATGAAAAAAACAAGCCATCAATCTTGGATAAAAATTTAAAATACAACATGCTAAGTGTCTGTTGTTTTGTGGCACACACCGCATGCTGAGACCATGGGTCATCACTTTTGATTGTCAAGCCTTTCCTTCAAGCCAATTCTGCATCCCCCATTCACCCAGCCTCCAGTAAAGAAAATGAAAGCATTCCATATATATAGTTTTCACCTTGATTTGCTGGCAAAACCTGCCTTGATAGTCAGAATCTATGAATAGAAAATCTCAGGCTCTTCCTTAGGAAATTCTTCCTTAGCTTAAAGTGAGAAAGGCAAGCCTACTAAGTTGACAATAGGTAGCTTGCGTAAGTTGCCTATGTGGTCTTCACCCTTATGGTTAGGACTTTTCCACCAAGTGAAACTTTGGGAAGTAATACTCCCTCGCAGAAGGTATATCTTTGTTGAGGCTATATATCTAAATTGATCTCCTTCAATTTATCGGGTTTTCCTTCTTGGAATAATCTACTTGTTATGTCTATGTTTATGTCATTTAATTTCTTTTTGATCTTGTACTCATCTTACATTTCATTTCATCTCATTTTTGAGACAGAAGTTTGAATTTCAATCTCTAAACTTGGCATAAATTACAACTCTGTTCTTGGCAATTTCGGAAGGGTTTTGCATTTCGGGCCTGGGAGTCCTCAAATGTCAATGGGTGTCAATCCATTATGTGGTTTCTAGATTAGGAGGCATAGGCCTGTGACACTTAAAAAAATATGCTAATTCTCTATTGTGTCCTTGTTGCGTACTTGTTTTGTATAGGAAACAGCTATATCAGTGTGCTACACCATATCATTCAGAAATCCAAACCCACAAAAATATTCAGGAGGCTTTCCTCATTACCATGATTCTTCCTTGACATAGGTTTAGGTTTTCATTCCTGTATACAGGAAGAAGGAACATGACCAGATTTATCTCTTTTGGATTTGGTGCTACAATCAAACAAGGCATTACTTGTAGAGTCATGTCATAGGTCGTGAATGTGTTTTATGTTGCATGTGCATAATTGCGAAGCCTTTTTGTGACACTGGTGAGGGGTGCATATGCAAGTAGTTGTAACTAGACAACATAGCACATAAAAACTTTTCGACATATTCTCAAGGTTCATGTTGTTACAACTTAGAAAAGCTAATGTAAGGTATCTATCAGCTTAAGCTTGACAATAATCTAAAACTTCCAGTCGATATATGGAATTTTTATTTCTTTCCATTGGTAGGGATAGATTTTTCACTTGGAAGAATAGATCTAACATTACTTCAACATCTTATATTTTAAAGAAAGATGGATAATCAGTGATCATGTGTTTTATATAACTTCACTCTAGACACCATGGGTTATATTAAGTTATTAACAAAATTATAATCTCTTCTAATAGTAAAACATTTATAATCTCTAAATCTCGTATATTTGCCTTCAGTATTCTGGATGAGTGCTGCTGTCGCCCAAATCCCCACTCTTTAAGCCCAGCTACCTCCTTGATGGCTATGAGAAGATTCCTTTAGAATACCTCACCCAATCAATAAGATCAATGCCTTAAATTGGATCTATGGGTGACACAGATGAGTTAGCTATTTGTTGTCCTGCCGGCTGACTTTTATTCATCACTCCCTTTGACCCATTTTGGTGTTTAGTGGACAATGACAGAAGTTTCAATTTCAATCTCTAAACTTGGAATAAATTATAGCTGTGTTCTTGGCAATTTCGGAAGGGTTTTGCATTTCGAGCCTGGGAGTCCCCAAATCTCAATGGGTGTCAATCCATTATGTGGTTTCTAGATTAGGAGGCATAGGACTGTGACACTTCAAAAAATATATTACCTCCCTATTGTGTCCTTGTTGTGTACTTATTTTGTATAGGAAACAGATATATCAGTGTGCTACACCATATCATTCAGAAAGCCAAACCCACAAAAATATTCAGGAGGCTTTCCTCGTTACCATGCTTCTTCCTTGACATAGGTTTATGTTTTCATTCCTGTATACAGGAAGAAGGAACATGACCAGATTTATCTCTTTTGGATTTGGTGCTACAATCAAACAAGGCATTACTTGTAGAGTCCTTTCATAGGTTGTGAATGTGTTTTATGTTGCATGTGCATAATTGTGAAGTCTTTTTGTGACACTGGTGAGGGGTGCATATGCAAGCAGTTGTAACTAGACAACATAGCACATAAAATTTTTTGGACATGTTCTTAAGGTTCCTGTTGTTACAACTTAAAAAAGCTAACGTAAGGTATCTATCAGCTTAAGCTTGACCATAATCTAAATGTTCGAGTCGATATCTGGAATTTTAATTTCTTTCCATTGGTAGGGATAGATTTTTCACTTGGAAGAATAGATCTAGCATCGCTTCAACATCTTATATTTTAAAGCAAGATGGATAATCAGTGATCATGTGTTTTGTATAACTTCACTCTAGACACCATGAGTTATATTAAGTTATTAACAAAATTATAATCTCTTCTGACAGTAAAACATTTATAATCTCTAAATCTCGTATCTTTTCCTTCAGTATTCTGGATGAGTGTTGTTGTCGCCCAAATCCCCACTCTTTAAGCCTAGCTACCTCCTTGATGGCTATGAGAATATTCATTTATACTACCTCACCCAATCAATAAGATCAATGCATTAAATTGGATCTATGGGTGAAACAGAGGAGTTAACTATTTGTTGTCCTACTGGCTGACTTTTTGTCATCAATCCCTTTGACCTATTTTGGTGTTTAGTGGACACCAAGAGAAGTTTCAATTTCAATCTCTAAACTTGGCATAAATTGTAACTGTGTTCTTGGCAATTTCGGAAGGGTTTTACATTTCGGGCCTGGGAGTCATCAAATCTCAATGGGTGTCAATCCATTATGTGGTTTCTAGATTAGGAGGCATAGGCCTGTGACACTTAAAAAAATATACTAATTCTCTATTGTTTCGTTGTTGCGTACTTGTTTTGTATAGGAAATATCTATATCAGTGTGTTACACCATATCATTCAGAAATCCAAACCCACAAAAATATTTAGGAGGCTTTCCTCATTACCATGATTCTTCCTTGACATAGGTTTAGGTTTTCGTTCCTGTATACAGGAAGAAGGAACATGACTAGATTCATCTCTTTTGGATTTGGTGCTACAATCAAACAAGGCATTACAAAGCGATCAAACCTATATTTACTAAGAAAATTGCAAATACTTACAGCCCAGGATGGACAAATTCTATGTAAAAGTATTTTTCATTAACAGAAAAAGAGAGTATATTAAAAATTCATGGAAAAAACTGTTTAAAAAAAGTGCACAAAGGTAATCAAAATTACAATCAAAAGTGGGAAAAAACCTGTATTTTGCATGAACTCTCACTTCCAGAAGGGAAAAATCTGAACTTTGTGCTGCTTGTAAATTTGAATATTTGTTCTTCTGAAAATCAGACAGAATCTTGTATGTAAATATCATGCTTATGAATTTGTAAATTTTTGTACCTTATTGCTTTTAATGATTCGCTGGGTGCATTAATGGAAGTAAATTTACCAGCTCAGAACTGCCATATTTATTAATTCATTAGAGCCCGAACTGTCTGATGAGATTAGATTAGATATCCGATGGAGTGGGAATCAACACTTATTTTACTAACTACTTTCACCTAGTTCAATAGCCTATATTTATTGACAAAAACATGCATGTAGATAGATATCGGGTATATGAATGAAAAATTTAAAATTTTAAAAAATCATGTATATTTTTTTTATATATGGAAAATTAGTTTTTAATCGAATTATAAGTAAAAGTTCAATACTCATGTATGAAACTCTATTTTTTTATTTTTTATTATGTTAAATAATAAATTTAGTAATTATATTAAAGAAAAAAAATAGATTTTCATTTTTTATTTTTTATTTACGTTAAATAATAATTTTACATAATTTTTAACAAACAAAAAATAGATTTTTCGCTTATTTCTCAAATAAGTAATTAGTTCAAATACAGGATTTAGTAATTTTAAAGAAATTAAAGTTAGAGATTTTTTTTTAATTCAAATAAGGAATTTAGGAATTTGTTAATTATTTTTTATCTCTATTTTTCTAGCAATATATACTTGTCTCATATAAAACCTCATGCAATAAGTTTGGTAACGCACTTGAAATAATATTTACTTTCATTTATTAAATATTTTGTATTTCCACTTTTAAACTTCAGTGACAAAGAAATAATAAATTTAGTTAACAATGAGTAAAATCCATGAAAAATGTTGCCTAAAGTCATAGTTATTTGATCTATTACAGATGATGAAACTATTAGTGAAATGAAAGATTTCAATATGTGACATACTAATCAAGATCATTTATAGGAATTCTTACCTATAACTATTCATGTGATACATAAATTTGGTTCCATTACAAGAGATATTGAATAATTAGGCCATGTTCATTTTAGCAATGATATAAACAATAATGTTCATTTTAGCTTACCTATTCAATTAATTTGGCTATTATATCCACTATTGACCACTTGGGAAATATCACATTAGTTTAAAACTTGCTTACTCGGTCTTCACATAACCAAACAATGGGTCATCAATTAACACAATTACCTATCCATCATCTACCTTATCCATCTACCAAATCACTAAGCCGCTATCCCCCAGGACACTTAATGCTCTATACATACTTACTGTCTCGATACTCGACACCTAACATACAGATGAGCTTGTAGATTGAAGCCCTAATGTCTCAATACTCGATATCTTGAAAGGCCAATGGTCAGGCTATCAAGTGATCAGGCCCTCGGAAGAGGCTAAAGAGTGTCATTGATACTAATTAGCTGATATATTAACATTCAAAAGCCCAACATCCATGTCATTGCTATATGGTTACCACCTAGACATCACCTCGGTGCCTAGTCAACCTTCCATTGCCATGTCAACATGCCACATCACTTGCCACATTGGTATAGCATGTCATCTAAACCCACATTGGCGCCACATCATAATGAGACGTTAGCATGTCAAATCAACTGCCACACAATTGACTGTGGTATCCCCGAATCCACGTCCACTCACGACATCATCACTCTATCGATACCAAGGTTTCTTGTTGGTGACTAGTGTCCTACTTACTAATGTCTACTACCCAATATTGTGACATTTTGATAGGTTGATGTACCAACAACTAATACATTGCATTAGTGTTGGTTGACCTCGAGGTGTCCTTAACACAGTTAGCCCGAAATTTGAGCTCTCGATGGACTATAGTCCCCAACCATCAAGTGAGAGTCCTTGAACCCTCTATATCCATGAGCTAATGGATAATGTAGGGTGATAGGCTAATATCGAGGACATGTTTGACATGACATCTAGGTTAGTTGGGGATTTTTGGACAATTAGGTGATGGGGAGCACTATTTTCCATCATTATAAACCATAGGTAGATAGATGGTGTATGGGTGTTAATGTGAGGATAATTTTTCCCCACAAGGATGGCTTTGTTTGGGTCCTTGGACATCATCTAAGGAGAAACACCATTATCATCCTAGGGCCTAGTACGAGTGGGTTTTAAGGCTTAGTAATAATACAGACTATGCACATGGTACAAAACCACCCACATGGTACAAAACCACCCCCCAATGCATTTAAGGTGAATAGTTGGCCTAGTGGTGCTCATGGAGACCATCTAAGGGATGGTTCTTAGGCCCTTGAACAATTTTCAAGGATGAAAACTAGTCCCTGAGGGCCTAAAAGAGGTGTAAGGTAATGCTCATGGTCCATGTATAAGCTCCCAAGCCACTTCAATACAACACCTACAAAGAAAATATTTTCGCCACGTATGTTGCATGGACAATGTTTATTTCCCATTAGTGGTTAATTCCTATTGAAAAGTGTTTGAAATTTTTCATGTTATATGTTTATGCCTATTGCTACACTTTTTATCTTTCAATCTCTATTCTTCTAGCAATATATACTTGTCTCATATACAACCTCAAGCAATATGCTTGGTAACACCCTTGAAATAATATTTACTCATTTATCAAATATTTTGTATTTCCACTTTTCAACTTTAGTCACAAAGAAATAATAAATCTAGTTAACAATGAGTAAAATCCATCAAAAGTGTTGCCATAACAACAAATGGTTGTACAAGATTCTCCACCTCCTCCTATGGGTAATGCAGGGAAATGGTAATATGGTCCTAATAACAATGCGTAGGTCCTCATGTTAATTCTCACATTTATTTGACCACGAGAGAAAAATCATATGACCCTCCTGAGACAAGTTCTACTTCTAAGGACTTGACCACCCCTTTCGCTTCCACTAGATCTCTCAGATCAGATAAGCCTATGGAACTGCTATATCACCCACCTAACAGTGTATTCCAAAAGTTAACAAACAATCTTGATGCGCGGGCGTCCCAACATTATAGTATTATTGAAGAGTTAGACGAAGCATCATGTGTCATGTCTTCCTTAGAGGATTTTCAGTCCTGCCTCATGTAGCGCAAATCCTTATTGACTACTATTAGAGGGGTAGATCCCTTGGAATATGACTAGGATCATTTTACCACATGGCTTGTCACTCTGCCTATTGAACATGACTCCCTAATGACGAATTTCCTATGGAAAAATTCATCATGGAGGTCATGGATTCACCTATTGGCAATCCTAGGGAGATTATGTGTCTTGATACCTCTAGTCTCCCCAAATGGGAAAAAGTAGAGATTGGTAAGCTAAATCTCGAATTAACCTAGGAGGCATTTTCTTAGCCATCCTTGGAAGTGTCACCCTTGGACCAAGTAACGTTTTTGGTTTCTAATGTTGAACTTTCCAGTGAATTGTCAAACACACATCCATCATTCAATGAGTTTCTTGTCACCCCTTTATTTCTTCATAGTCCTTGTCATGGAGCCACAGTAGCTCACAAGACCACTCAATTTTTATGTCCTCTGGTTATTCCTAATAACACTATGATTCTAGGTTTTCCTTGTTATCATCAATCTTTAGGAGTCTCATAGTTAAAACTTGTATGGCATGGCCCCATCATGGCACACCATATGGTACCTCAATTCCTCCCTAAGTTCATGTACAGGAATCCTTTTCTTGTGTCCAAAATAGGCACACATTGACATGATTTTTTTGATTGAGTTGTGATTGTACCTTGTGCATAGAAGTGTGTGTGTTGTTTTGTATCCTTTTGGTTTGATGTGTGATGCGAGAACTTTTCTA
>APFE031757413.1:0-18244 GCA_000404065.3 Pinus taeda
CATAATTATTAGGTTTACTATAAATAGAACAAACCCTACTTTTTTTTAAATATTGGTGTAATGTACTTTTTTAATCATTTTTCGCATTACATATTTAGAGTTTACTTATAAATAGAACTAATTATATTTTATTTTTTTTTATATGGGTGTAATGTATTTTTTTTTATCATTTACATAACACATTAGAGATGCAACTCAACATTCATATTGAACCAATAATTTTCTTATATTATTCTATTTGTCTTTAAAGATAATTATGATTGGTAAGTTTTAAGTGAAACTATAAATACAAATGATATGATTGATATGGTGATTGGTAAGTTTTAAGTGAAATTATTATGATTGGTAAGTTTTAAGTGAAGTTATAAATACAAATGATATGACTGCTAACATTATTTATTGGTTTCCAATATTACAATCCGATTGATATTGTTGGTTTTCAATATTACAACCTCATTGATGTTGTTATTTCACAAATATCACAAACTTCCAGTTATATTTAAAGAATTCAACTTATTATTTTTTTTTTGACAATATCAGTGGTTTGTTACTCAATCTTTATAAAGTTAATTTTCTAAGTTTTCTTGTATAGATTAATATGCCATGCTGCAAAGTGACTATATTTTAGTCATTCTATAATTTCCATCTCTTTTAACTGAATAAGACTAATTTCATGATGTCAGCGACTATAGCTTAATTAAATATTTATTTGTACAAATAATACTTTCATGCTCACATGATATGTACACTACTGCTCTGAATTCCCATAATTTCACAATTTGCAACACATTTGTATTGTATTCTACCTCTTTTCTTTTTATTATTATCAACTAGTGATCATTATTTTTTCTCCATAATGATTGAACTTTAAACTTTTGCATTCTCTTATATCAAAACATAATCAATTTTTTCTAATATGTTTTCTCTAATAATTAAGTTTACAAATTTTTATAAAATATAAATATTTATGCTGCTATTTTTTCTTTTTTTAACAAATTGGACAAAATTCTATATAATACAATTTTTTTTATAATGTAATTTAACCTGATACCAAGAATGTTGAAAAAATTAAACCTGAACTTTCAATAATAAATAGAACTCGTGATGTCTTAATAACAAAAACACTTAACAACACGTTAAACTAATCCGTAAAACACGTAATGTCTTATTAACAAAAACACTTAACAACACGTTAAACTAATCCCTGAGACTCAACCTATTTCTACTTTTATACTCTATTTTGTACTTTATACTTCATTCGAATGCCTACTCCTGCAAGGAAAAGAATAGATCAGATTATGCATATTTGCTTCTCTTAGTTGATTCAATGTTATATATGGTAGTCATTTTTTCAATTTATTTTTACTTTTACATTGCCGACTGATCCTGTTTTCTTTTTGTTTTGTTGTTCGATAATTGCCCTATTTTTGTTCTCTGCTTGTTTTAAGCGCTACTCTTTTATTTACATACAAAACCTGTGGAATCACACTAGCCTCAACCAAGACCAACACTAAACTCTAATCAGGTTATTACTCGATTTACTGAATTGATTAAGATTTAATATAAATATACTTTTCGTTAAATATATATGGTAAGCAAATTGATTATGTTAGTGCAACATTATTCGTACTCAACGCAGTGATATTCGTAAGCGTCGCACAATGGATTAATTAATTGATGAATTCAACTTCCAATCCTGTACCAACAGAAGACAAATTCATTTCACAACATTAGTGTAATTTCTTTGCATATCATTTTCATAAACGTCAGAATTCACTCATCCACGGAACACATAATTCAGGATGCATGCTTCACTAATTGGATTGTCAAAAGATAAAGTGCTTTGACTATGTTAGGTTTTGTTAGTACTCTGTTTTTATAATTTAGCAATTATAATTTGTTTGGATTTGAGGTCAAAGTTTAAACAATAAGGGCAAAATTAGTATAGTTTTATTGTTTTATATTTATATAATTTTTTTAAATTTTTTATATCGTTAGACTAGCACATTAGACTCTACTCATACATGGAACAAAACATTCCTATTCAACACTCATCAATGTGCTTTCTGGGGTTTTTGTTGGAAGTTTGACAACGAATTATGTAAAATTGGGTAAAAATGTAACTAGTTAGTTCTATACCGAAATAGAAGTTATGTAACAGAGGAGGCTTGTATAAAACTAGTGAATGCCCGAGAAACGTAATTGTGGAGAATCATTGTTGGATTAATAGAGATTCCAATCCCTTGCCCCGTGGATGTTTCCTTGACACCCTGTCAAGATTTTACCATGTAAATCCTGTGTGTCTATTTGTGTGTTTGGTTTCAGTGTTGAATCAGTTATGTTCTTTTCTTGGTTAATTTATCACTGAATATTTATTTTCTTTCCTAATGTCCCCTATCCGAACAACAAATGGTATCATAGCGTGTTTTTTGGTGTTGCGTGAAGGTTTTTTCTCTGAGGGGGGGCTATTGAAGAACCAACGTGTTTGAGCGTTGAAGTGCATGTGAACCAACGTGTATTGTTGCTGCGTGAAGGTTTTTTCTCTGAGCCGTTGAAGAACTAGCGTGTTTCTACGCTGCCATCTGCGTGAAAGAACTGTGTGTTGCGTGCCTGAGGGTGGACACCCCATCTCTGCATGAAGTGCAGAACCTGCGTGTCGCTTCCCTATCCATCTACATTGAGGAGGAGCCATCTGCGTGAGGAGAGGCCATCTCTGCGTGAGGGCTGCATGTTAAAAAGGACCAGAATCTCTGCACGTGAAGAGAAGAGACCTCCATTTTCTACGTAGCTAGAGCCATCTTCCTGTGTGTAGAGCCACAAAACCCTCTGCGTGTTCATTGAAGTGTGTGCTGGACCAGTGAGGAAGTGCTTGTCGCTGTTTACCCTCTGCGTGAAGCCTAGCTCTACGCTGTCGCTGCCAGATCAATGATTCTACGTGTTGGAGAGTTTGCCACTGTGCGTGCTGGAGCAGATGACCATTCTGGTGCTGATGGATTGGTCTCTGGCTCTAATGACAATCGCTCCAACTTGATTACAATATCTTCAATACCCGGCTCTCTCTCCGCCCAACAATCATAAACTAAACTCATGCTGTAACTGCAATTTTGTATGAGGACATCCATGAAAAATGTACGCACAACAATGATGGAAAACCTTACAATTAAGCTGTCACCAAATTAAAAATATTCCGCACACGCAGTTGGAACATACACACCACAGTTCTTTATAATAGAAACAATGTATATATGATTGTGCGCACAGAGGGTTAAACGCACACCACAATTCTCCACCTGTAATATCATAACAATACCCAAACTATAACGTGGCACGGTGCGCTCTACATACTATACGCAGGTTTAGTTGCTTCCCACGGCGTTCATATATGTAAATCCATACCAAAACCCGCCCAACTTTACTGATCCACCGTTCTGTACGCCCGGACTTATAAATTATCACAGGCATATAATACCATTGCCATGGAAATAACACGCACAACAGTTATTAAATCCAATATTTTTTATTAACAATACTAAACAGGTTTTATATGTATACTACACAGAAAATATAATGTGCAGTCATTACATAGCAAAACATTTCACTACACAGAAACGCACCCTCCTCTAAATTCAAGGCAATCTTTTTTTACATTGAAGAGCTGCGCATTCGACTCTATCCTTCCTACCGCTTACCTACACAATATATGAGAGACGATTCCCTCCTTGGCAGCCGAGTTTAGTATCTTTTTCTTTTTTCATCCATAACTGCCTTATTACAACAGTAGCTATACATAGTAATTTAGAGATTTTTCTTTGTTTTTTTTTATAACAACTAATCTAGCATGCCTTATTCTAAGCCTATCTAGAAAAGATGGCATGTTTTTTCCCTTATCTAGTTCCTAATTTTAACTAAAAAAACATAGAAACAGCAGGCAAAGGATCCCACTCCTTGCCTGTAGATAATCTTTTTGATTTTTTTTTAATAAATCAAAAGCTTTTTCCCCTTCTGAGTCACATGCTCCTGCATCAGACTCCCAAGGTAGAAAAATTCATGGTCTCCTGATCATGTGGTTTGTGGTCTTGATCTTCCTCGATCCCATACTTTGTTCTGCAACCGTCCAAATGCTTTATTCCGTTGCTGCCGTTGCATTTTTGTTGTCCTTTTCTCCATCTTATTATTTCTGTCAATCAGGTTCAAGTTCTGATCGATCTTGGTTGCTGCTATTTCTATTTTCCTCCATTTGGATTGCTGCATCATCAGCTGCCATATTTCTTCAATTTCCATGTCTAGCTTACTGCTGTTGTTCCCAATTTTTGTTAATTCAGCTGCTACCATAGATGCTGCTTCCATTGCCGCCATAGATGTTGCTACCTCCCAAGCTTCCTGTCCCTCTGCAACATACTTTGGCTCATCACCTGTAAACACAATCAAATTGTTAGCATTAAAATCACAAGACCCACTGGTCTTATTTGTCGATTCGGTCACGAACTTTTCTCTCTGCAGCTCCAAGTCTTTTTCAGGACCCAAAAATTTTTCATTAGATTTCTCCTCAGCTTTCTCTGGCAATATTTCAACATGCTGATTTGTATTCATCATGAGACTGTCAGCTAGTCTCGCCTTCTTACCATCTTCTGCTTTATGATTGTCATTCATGAAAACTTCACTGCCTTGTTTCCTCAGCAAATTAACCTATGCATGCGTCCTTTGTCTCTCCAGTTCTCTTCTCTGAAGATCTAGTTTCCTGTATAATTCAACAATTTCATTAGGAGTAGATCTTGGAAACTTCACACAACTTTCTATTCCTTCAACAACTTTTGACCAATCTTCAGCTGGTCCTTCTTTCTCTGCATCAACATCCTCATTAAATTCCTTCTTTATGACAATATCAGCCAATTGTCTTTCACCCGCAAACATACACAAATTGTTAGATTTAAAACCATGTGACCCCTTGTCCTTACTTGAAGTTTCAGTCTTCAAGTCTTCATCTTCACTATCTCCCAGAAATTCTCCTTGTTCCATTTCAACTTCCTCTTGACTCATCTTCTTTCCATTTACCTTGGCATCCTCTTTCTTATGTCCTCTACTGTGGCTTTTTCATGAACCTCTGCTATGACTATTAGTAGTCATCTTCTTCTCATCTTGCTTCATGAGCTCTTTTGCAACAAGCCTCTGCAACAGCTAGTCCTCCTGGCTATAATCTTACCTCACTAAGCTCTCCTCACCTAGTCTTTTGGTAAGCACGGTTCCTCCGTCTGGAACCTCTTCCTGAGCAACACCTTTACTCCTTCTAGGCTTCTACAATCTCCCACTCTCTCCTGAAAACACTTCAGTTGTCCTCTCTATCCAATTTCTTATTGGATTCTTCAGGTTCACTGCCACTCCTCTGCAACCATAAACTTCAATTCATAAATTTCAAATAAAAAAATCATCTCACCTTTAAGATCTTGCAGGATCTTGTCTGCCATCCTGTTCACTTGCAATTGTGTATGCTGCATATCATATTTAAAATCTGATCTTCATCATTCATCACACATTCAAAAATACATTTCAGTTCAACAAACCTTCTTGCATTCATTCATCCACCGCATGCAATTAATTTAACTTAAAAAAAAGACTTGAATCATCAAACAGATTTATTCCAGCTCTAATACCAACTTCCGCTGCTCCGGAATCCTTCTCTCCGTAGGAAACTTTCCCTGCTCTGATACCACTAATGATGGACCGGTCTCTGGCTCTAATGACGGTCGCTCCAATTTGATTAAAATACCTTCAATACCCGTCTCTCTCTCCCTTGGATCACACATTTATAGTGGGAATGCATATATAGGCGCCCAACAATCATAAACTAAACTCATGTTGTAACTGCAATTTTGTATGAGGACATCCATGAAAAATGTACGCACAACAATGATGGAAAACCTTACAATTAAGCTGTCACCAAATTAAAAATATTCTGCACACGCAGTTGGAACATACACACCACAGTTCTTTATAATAGAAACAATGTATATATGATTGTGCGCACAGACGGTTAAACACACACCACAATTCTCCACCTGTAATATCATAACAATACCCAAACTGTAACGTGGCACGGTGCGCTCTACATACTATACACAGGTTTAGTTGCTGCCCACGGCGTTCATATATGTAAATACATACCAAAACCTGCCCAGCTTTACTGATCCACCGTTCTGTACGCCCGGACTTATAAATTATCACATGCATATAATACCATTGCCATGGAAATAGCACGCACATCAATTATTAAATCCAGTCTTTTTTATTAACAATACTAAACAGGTTTTATATATATACTACACAGAAAATATAATGTGCAGTCATTACATAGCAAAACATTTCACTACACAGAAACGCGCCCTCCTCTAAATTCAAGGCAATCTTTTTTTACATTGAAGAGCTGCGCATTTGACTCTATCCTTCCTATCGCTTACCTACACAATATATGAGAGAAGATTCCCTCCTTGGCGGTCAAGTTTAGTATCTTTTTCTTTTTTCATCCATAGCTGCCTTATTACAACAGTAGCTATACATAGTAATTTAGAGCTTTTTCTTTGTTTTTTTTATAACAACTAATCTAGCATGCCTTATTCTAAGCCTATCTAGAAAAGATGGCATGTTTTTTCCCTTATCTAGTTCCTAATTTTAACTAAAAAAACATAGAAACAGCAGGCAAAGGATCCCACTCCTTTCCTGTAGATAATCTTTTTTATTTTTTTTTAATAAATCAAAATATTTTTCCCCTTCTGAGTCACATGCTCCTGCATCAGGTGCGCGGTGCTTCGAGTGCACAACCTTGATCTCTGCATGTTGGAAAGCAATCCAACACTGCTGCAGTGAAGGAGCCTGAGTGATGCTGCTAGAGGGCTGACTTGCCTGTTATCAGAGGAATTCGAACAATAGATATGGATTCGGGTAATTTTTTGCTAAATTTGTGAGAGCAATTTTTCCAGAAATTTGAATTTGGAGGGTGGATTTGTTTAATTTTGAAGCAAATCTATTGAAGAGTTGGTTGAAAAAAAAATCCATTGATGGGGGGTTGTTGTTGTTGTTGTTGTTGTTTTTTTAAAAGGGGAATTAAAGTTTTTTGAAAAAAAAACTGGGAAACAAAACCCTAGTTGAAAGAATGAAACCCTAGGAGGAAAAATAGGAAAAATGGCCAAGATGTCGAATGCAAAATTTGAGGTGGAGAAATTCACCGGCAAGAGCAATTTTTCTCTTTGGAAACTGAAGGTTAGGGATCTGCTTGTGCAACAAGGGTTGCACAAGGCATTGGATGGGAAAACTAGGAAACCTGCAACTATGATTGATTTACACTGGGAGGACTTGGATGTCCGAGATCTCAGTACTATCCGGTTATGCCTGGCGGATGAAGTTCTTTTCAATATTGTTGAAGAGACTACATCTTCAGGATTGTGGGAAAAACTGGAAAAAATTTATATGACAAAGTCATTAACCAACAAAATTTATCTGAAAAGATAGTTGTACAGTCTTTGAATGAAAGAAGGTTCAAAAGTTGCAGAACATTTGAATGTTTTTAATACACTTATATGTTAAGTAACAGATATGGAAGTTAAAATTCAGGAAGAAGATAAATCCATAACCTTGCTGTGTTCTTTTCCCGAATCATGGGATCACTTCGTCACTTCAATCAGCTTGAGCACTACTGATTCTTTGAATTTTGAATCAGTCGTGGGAGCTCTCTTGTCTGAATAAGTACGAAGGAAATCTAGTACTGAAACAGCTGCATGAGAAGCCATGGTAGCTAGAGGACGCTCAAAGGAAAGAGGAGAAAAAACAAGGGGGTCATCTAGATCGAAATCGAAGGGAAGGAAATGTAAGGAAAAATGTTGGCACTACAATAAAATTGGACACTTGAAGAAAGACTATTGGAAACGAAAGGAATCCGATAACCCGAAGAGGGAAACGAATTAGGTCGATTCAGGTATGATAGACAAAATTTTATCTGCTGAAGAATTATGTATGATAGATGAAACTTCACCTGAATGTAATGCCTCTTAGGGTTTAGATAGCTAGCTGTTAGACTCTACTGCTTCTCATCACATATGCCCACATAGAAATTCGTTTACTTCACATGAAAATGTAATTGGTAGTTCTGTGTTTATGGGTAATAATGTGTCATGTCAGACTGTTGGGATGGGCAATATTAGGATCAAGATGTATGATAACACAATTAGAACATTAACTAGTGTTAGACATGTACCCGATTTGAAGAAAAAATTGATTTCTTTGGGAGTGTTGGATTCACTTGGTTATAAGTTTAAAGGTCAGGATGGCATCTTGAAAGTCTTTAAAGGAGTCCTAGTGGTTATGAAAGCAAAAAATGTCAAAAATCTTTACAGGTTAAAAGGAAGTACTCAGGTCAGTGAAGCAACGGTTGCGTCAGAAAAGGAAGAAGCAGGTACTCGTCTATGGCATCAACGATTAGGTCATATGAGCGAGAAAGGTCTTTAGATACTGATGAAACGTAAATCTCTTCCCGATCTGAAATCCTTGAAGTTATATTTCTGTAAACATTATGTGTATGGAAAACAGTGTAAACATAGATTTAAAGTTGTAAATCATAATAGTAAAGATATTTTAGTCTATATTCATTCTGATATGTGGCGACCATCCCCTGTTGTGTCATATGGAGGTGCTCTAGATTTTTTCACGTTTATTGATGATTTCTCCTGTAAAGTTTGGGTCTTTATGCTAAAAAATAAAGCTGATGTATTCAATGTCTTTAAACAATTTAAAGCAATGGTCGAGAAAAGAACAGGCAAATCTATTAAATGTTTAAGAACTAACAATGGTGGTGAGTTCACTTCGATTGAATTTGAACAATACTGTAAGGATGAGGGAATTATTATACACAAAACTATTTTTTATACTCCTCAGCAAAATGGTGTTGCTGAGCATATGAATCAGACTCTTATGGAAAGAGCCATAAGCATGATCAACAATGTTAGCTTGCAAAAGAAGTTGTGGGCAGAAGCAGTATCTACTGCTTGTTATTTAGTTAATAGATCATCTCCAGTAGCAATTAATTGTAAAATTCCTGAAGAAGTTTGGACAGGTTAGTCTTGTGATTATTCATGTTTGATGATATTTGGTTGTGATGCTTATTCTCTTATTTTGAAACATTAGCTTTCAAAATTAGATCCAAAGTCGAAATGTTATATCTTGGGTATGACTATGCAGTGAAAGGATATAGGCTGTGGGATCCTACATTGCAGAGGGTAGTCATTAGTAGAGATGCAACATTTGATGAATCTTCTCTTTTAAAATCAAATGTTGAAATAATTGAATAAGAACAGGTATTGCCAAATCAACGAGTTCAGTTGGAGGCTAGACCTTTTGATGACAGTCGAAAGGAAGGAGAGACTTATGGAGAAAAAGGTGTTGAAGACACAAAGGAAGCCGTTGAAGTTTCTAAACTAGTTCAAGTTTCTGAACCAGTTCAGCAACCAGTCGCTCTAAGAAGGTCTACAAGGGAAAGAAAAACTCCCAAAAGGTATGAAGATTCTGCTTCATCTTTTGCTTTGATTACTGAAGATGGGGAACTTTCTTGTTATCAGGGAGCAGTAGATGATACAGATAGCGAAAAATGGAAGATGACTATGGAAGGAGAAATGGATTCCTTAGCCAAGAACAATACCTGGGATCTTATAGATCTTCCTGAAGGGAGAAGTGTTGTTGGATGCAAGTGGGTCTTCAAACTGAAACAGAAAGTTGATGGAAGTATTGAAAGGTATAAGGCGAGACTGGTAGAAAAAGGGTATTCTCAGGTTGAAGGTATAGACTTCATGAGATTTTTTCTCCAGTTGTAAAACTTGTTTCTATTCATACTGTGTTGGCACTAACTGCGTTACTTAATCTTGAGTTAGAACAGTTAGATGTTAAAACAACTTTTCTACATGGTGATTTGAATGAAGAGATATATATGGAACAGCCAGAAGGTTGTGTACAAGGTCGTAGCAAAAGATTAGTTTGCAAGCTCAGGAAATCATTGTATGGTCTGAGGCAGTCTCCCAGACAATGGTACAAGAAGTTTGATTCGTTCATGGTGAGCCAAAACTTTATAAGAAGTGAGTATGATCATTGTGTATACTTTAAAAGTTTCAATGGCATATTCATTATCTTAGCTTTGTATGTTGATGATATGCTTATTGTAAGCGAAAGCATGGAAGAGATCAATAGGTTAAAGGCTCAACTCTCTAGGACGTTTGATATGAAGGATCTTGGAGCAGCAAAACATATGTTGGGCATGGAGATACACAGAGATAGGAAAAATGGTAAGCTTTGGTTATCACAACAGAAGTATGTGGAGAAAGTACTTGAAAAGTTCTCTATCAACAATGTGAAACCTGTTAATGTTCCACTAGATTCCCATTTTAAGCTTTCTTTGGTTTTGAGTCCTAGAGCTGATGAAGAAAAGCAGTATATGTCTCATGTACCATATGCAAATGTTGTAGGCATCTTAATGTATGTGATGGTATCTACAAGACCTGACATTTCACATGCGGTTGGAGTTGTCAGCAGATTCATGACAAATCCAGGTAAAGAACATTGGCAAGCAGTGAAATGGGTGCTTCGATATCTAAGAGGAACAAGTGACCATTGCAACATCTTTAATGGTAGTGAAGGATTAGTCTGCGGATATGTAGATGCTAACTATGCAGGTGATTTCGACAAAAGAAGATCTATTATAGGTTATGTCTTTACTCTTGCAGGTGGAGCAATTAGTTGGCTGTCAAAGCTTCAAGAAACAGTTGCGTTGTCCACTACCGAAGCTGAATATATAGCTTCTTCGGATGCCAGTAAAGAAGTAATCTGGTTAAAGGGTCTGCTCAATGAGATTGGAAGGACGCAGGAGAAAGTGAATGTACTTTGTGACAGTCAAAGTGCTATTCACTTGGCTACAAATCCTGCTTATCACAGCAGAACCAAACACATTGGTGTAAGGTCTCATTTTTTTAGACATGTGATCGATGGCAGAAAAGTAGCTCTTCAAAAGCTCCATACACAAGAGAATTGTGCAGACATTTTCACAAAGCCAGTTACAGTAGAGAAGTTGCAATGGTGTTTAACTTCTCTTGGCTTGCAGAAAAGATGATGAATGGGCATGGGGAAGGGATTAGGAAGATTGTTGTTAAGGTCGAGTTTGTTGGAAGTTTGACAACAAATTATGTAAAATTGGGTAAAAATGTAACTAGTTAGTTCTAAACTGAAATAACAGTTATGTAATGGAGGAGGCTGGTATAAAACTAGTGAATGCCCAAGAAATGTAATCGTGGAGAATCATTTTTGGATTAATAGAGATTCCAAACCCTTGCCTCATGGATGTTTCCTTGACACCCTGTCAAGGTTTTACCACGTAAATCCTGTGTGTCTATTTGTGTGTTTGGTTTCAGTTTTCAATCAATTATGTTCTTTTCTTGGTTAATGTATATCTGAATATTTATTTTCTTCCTAATTTCCCTATCCGAAAACAGTTTAATATATTATTATATTAATATATATATTAATATATATATAATATATTATTGTATTTAAAAAGTAATTATATATAAAAATTTTAATATAATATTATTAAGTTTATATTAATATTATTTCAATTAAGTAAAAATATTGATTTATTTTTTAATATTAATATTTAAATAGTATATAAATCATAAACATATTTCAAAGTGATTAAAAATATATATATTATTTATCTTTGTTTTCCATTTAGATAATCTCTAGTTTTATATAATATATACATATACTTATAACTATTGGTACTGTTGTTAATGGATTTAGGTATTTATTGTTTCAATGAAGTAGTGCAAGTGTCCTGTTTGTCATTTTATGATATCTATTTCTTCACCTTGAAAATTTGAATTTTTTGAAAATAGAGTTTTGAATTTTTTTATATTTATATTAATTTCATGATTTTCCTTGCTGCAATTTATGGAATATTTATTTGTGCAAATGATATCTTCATACTCACATCATGTATATTACTATTATGAATTTCCATTGTCTCAGAATTTAATTGTACTAGTTCTCTCTTTCTTCAATCATATCAATTCATAATCATTATTTTTAAGAAGATTGAATAAATATTTATTTGTGCAAATAATACCTTCATACTCATATCACATATATATATTGCTATTATAAATTTCCATTGTCTCATAATTTATATTTTTCTAGTCCTCTTTTCTTTCAATAATATCAATTCATAATCATTAATTTTTTTTAATAATTGATTTTTATTTTTTTGCATTCTCTAATATCAACCCATAATTAATATTTTTTTAGTTTTTCCTATAATAATTGAGTTTACAAATTTGTGGGAGACATAAAATGATTATACTACCAGCTATGAAATGCTAAGGACATTGATAAAAATTTTTGGTAGATAATTAAGTACTAGTAATTAATCCCATTGGGATGAATCAATAATAATTAATTAATTTTCCCTATTCCGTTTCTGAGATTTTTGGCTAGTCATATTCATTAATTAGGAGTGACAGTTTGGCTAATCATTTTCATTAATTAGAGTGTTTAGAAGATACGTATGTCGCAAAAACAATCTAATCTATTTGAAATGGCAATTTGGTTTTAGAGAGTTTTGGCTAGTCATATTCATTAATTAGGAGTGACACTCTGGCTAGTCATATTCATTAATTAAGAGTCTTTAGAGGAGATGTATGTAACAAAAGGAATCGATTCGTATAGAATGAGATTGTTGGCATCTCATTTCTTCCGATGTGATTAGTAAATTTTACAAATACGGGTTCAACTTTGTATAATTTTATTTATGTTAATAAATAATGTTAGAGTTTGGCTCACTTTTATGTTTAAACTTCAACCAAGCTCATGCAATGTAACCGAATTTTTGTGGTTTTGAATAATTTGCTTTTGTCAATGGATTAATTTGTGGGTGAGAGTTGTGTAGGATAGTTTTTTTTTGTAGTTGTTAATAAATTAATGAATGAGATTTTAAAGTTTATTGGATTAAAGATAGATTATGGGATTAATAGTCTCCATGTTTTTTTGTCTTTTGTAATTCAATTATTTTTTTATTCAAATTGATGATGAGCTCGCCCATCCTTCTCAGAGTCCCCTAATAAAAAAGACATGCCAAGAAATCATTGCTGACATATTGCCATCACTGTCCTTGATGTCCGTGAAAGCATCACATTCCAAAATGAAATGTTTTAAGTGCAAACAATACACATCAGTCCTTCCCAAGCTTCTTTAGGTATTTTCCACATATCGTTTGACACAGAACTTGATGTTAGTTAGTTATTAATTGATCAGTAAGAGTCTTTTCTTTCCAAGGAATGTGAGTTCCAATGTACTATTTTGCCCCATATATGCCACTAGAACTTTTCCATAACAAAATTCTTTAACTACTTGCTATTTTTTGGGCCTGTATTGAGGTAGATATTCCATTTATGCATCCATTTATTGTTTTGTCTTATCCATATTTTCTTTCTTTTGCACACCATAACAATAGCTTCAATGAAAACTGCCCAACATTATGTCATAAAGAAAACCAACTTTTTATCTCAACTTACTCATATATATTTATAAAAATAAGTTATCTCATTAAAAAAAAATGAAACAATTTGTCTGAACTTGTTTGTTCTCAGATATATTTGTTTTTATTAAAAGCTACTCTCTTTAAATGACATTTGGAACTATATCAGTGGGGTCCACTCCAGCAGCAACCAACATCAACACTGAATAATCGGGTTATTATTTGTTGTCCCGAGTTTGTTTAAATTTTATATAAATATACATTTCGTTGAATATAGATATGGATCATCTTAAATTGATTCTAGTAGTGCAACACTATTTGTACTCAATGGTAGCGCAATGCTATTCTTACTGCATGCACAATGGATGAATTAACTGATTTAACAATGAATTCAGTTTCTACTTCTGTGCCGCTCGAAGTAATGGGGAATTCATTCCATTTCTTCTGCGTTTTGACATTCATCTGTGCTTTGAGGTAGGCAGCTTGATATGTCATAACCTTTTATTTTCAATATCCATGTAATTTCTTTGCTCCCATTTACACGGAATACAACATTCTGTATGCATGTTTAATTGCCATAAGGAGTTTTAATTGTGTTAGACTTTGTTATAGTTTCATGGGTTTACAATAATCATAGAACCCAAAAATAGGGATGCAATGATTAACTTTCCAAATTTGCAGATGTCAACATTGCAGTGGAATTTGATGTAGAAATTATGACTATAGATTAACTTGATAATGCAATATAACTAAAGCAAAATACATTAATCTACTTCTACAATCAATTTTGCATAAGCTTATAAGATTTTACCAAGATCAAGCTGAACACATATAACCAGAAGAAGAATCAATGCACATGAAACACAGAAGAATACTCTGGGGAAAGCCTCAGCTAAAAACCCCCCTATTCGTATTATCATACAAGTGGAAATATATCAGGATTACAAAAAGATTTAGCTCTCACAGCTAGCCATCTCTCAGTACAATCCCTCACAGATGCTCACAGAAAAAATAGATTGCTCATATGCCTTCTCCTCTGCCCTCCAAACTCGTATTTCCTTGCGCAGTTTCTCTTGGGTGATCTAGCTTTTACCAAGTGTAACACTGATTTCACACCCTGTAAAACTGCGCAATACTCAAGGAATGAATTCCTTTTGCATGCATGAGCTTTTTTATAGGAAAACTCATGCAACTGATAGTACACTATCCATGTCTTTAATCTCAATTGAGTTTTTCTCTGAATAGACATGCATGCGTTACTTACGAGAGAATATTCAGTTATTTGGAGTACACTAGTTGGATGCATGCATGCATTAACAGACTGAACTCACAATTAGTTCCTCAAAGAGTTTGGAACTAATTTAACTCAACTTAGCTTAGTAAACTGAGCTAACTAATTACAACTCAAATATAACTCAATCTTATCTCCTTAATTAAGGGATAATCTCATTAATTTAAGGGATAACTGTTGCATGACCTAAAAAAGACTTCTATCTTGAATTTATCCAACTAATTAACTCAAGATGAATTAGTTAATTATTTTTCAAGCAGCTTGTGAGACTAAATTCGAATTTTAATTCAAGGACAAATTTAAAATTGGAATATTCTTGTTGCCACATTTCAACATTTGATTTGTTGTTGAGATAACAAAATTGATATGGATTTCCTAAGGTAACAAATGGTATCGAATGTCAAGTTCCTTAAAAATTTTCTCCATCTCTAATACAAGCTCAGATCTTTGGTTCAATTTCTCACCCATGTTCTGATGATTTATGGTGTGTTTGGTATAGAAGGCCATTTTCATTGTACTCGGGTTTTGAATATCTAGCACTGCCATGATATGCTTTGGATGCCAGTTTTGTGGCTTTCTTTCAAGATATTTGCGGAGGAGGAGGACATAGAAAAATAATTATATTACTAAAGAGAAAATTTGCAAGTCCAGACAACGAAAGTTATACATTTCAATCAGGTGCCAGGATCTAGATTGATTGAACAAACCATTAGCTTCATATTGTCATTAGCATTTAGAGAGAACTATGATAAACACAACAACTCAACCATTTGATCTATTTCACTAAATCAATACAGTTGGGTATGCGAACCTAGAGTACCAACAATTATAAGCCAAAGAAATGAAGGATAAAATTAATTACTTTGTTATCCTCTGCTTGAGTGCACCAATCTTTTCAATTGAGGTGGAAGCGTCCACAATGAACTCCACAAAATCACCCATCTCTAGACTTCGATAAAAAAAATGCTAATGGATTTTGTAGCTAGTGTTGACGATAAAATTGTTGTGAGAATGTTAATTTCTTCTAAAATCATTTGCAACAAAATAGAGTACTCATTGCGAGAAAAAAAATTAGGCAAGATGAGTTCCTCTGCAGCATGACCATCAAGAAGAAATGATTGTGGCAAACTAAATAGTGACAATGTTGGCTTCTCTCAGCGTTCGTCCCTTACCTAAACACCATCAACAATGCATCGTTCACCAACATCAAAGGGATGCATAATGAACATAAACACAATTGTTTGAAAGATTGTTTTGAAGGTATTCTCAAATATGAAGTCTGCTAACACTAGCCGAGATGATACCAACAAAATGACATGGGATGTGGCAATCCCTAGAACAAGTAAAATGACAATTATCATGACTACAGTGACAATCACGTAGGTAGTTTGGTGTAGTTGTTTTACAACAGTTTTGGTGTCATTGAAAGAATGGGCCAACAATTTCCTTTCTAGATAGACATTCATCTAAGATATAAGCCCAATTGTGAGAGGTCTAAAACATATTGAAATGGTATCAATCCCAAAATTATAAATGTAAAACATTAGACTAATTTATATCTTAAATCTAGTTTTTACAGTTCAAGAACCTATAGAGAAGGATAATTCCAGAGTCATTTGGCAATTCTAAGAGCATAAAATTGATGGAAGCATACATTACAATGGAGACAAGTGTAGGAACTAAGGAAGACAGTAAAAAATGCATAACACATACTAGAATATGGAATCCCATTATTTTTAGTACTCAACAATAAAAAGCCAAAGAGATCATGCAAGATGAAGAAAACCTTTGATGTATATACTAACTTGGCCCCTAGCTTAGAAACATTTTTGAAAATTCTCTTTATTGCAGCTATTGCTTGCAGTTCATTTGTTATCTCAATATCACCATGATGTTTTAATTTTTGACTGATCTATTTCCTACTGCTAGAATGTATGCTTTGATCTAGATTATGTTAATTATTTGAAGTTTTATTGATATTCTTATGGAAGAAATGTTGTAGCCACTTCAAATACCATACAAAGCTAATTTCTTCTTATTCCTCTCCAAAGTTACTGATAGTACATAATTTCAAATCAAAACCACCAATTTTAGAGAACTTGCATGTGATTATATAGCAATGCTTAATAGTTGCAACATGCAATATTTTCTATCACTCCCTTATGGGAAATTTTATCCAAACAATTAATTTTGTAAATTAACTCTATAATTGCTAAGGTCCCAACAAAATAGGATAAAAGAGACCACAGTAGGACCTATGATGATGCAGTTTTCTTGGAAAATAAATAGGAGAAACATATATCGAATACTCAGTTTCAAACATAGAAAATAACCCACAATTAGATGGAGTTAGGCATTAGTTTTAACCTAGCAGTTCCTTGGGGTATGGTACGCTTCACATTTTTGTATGGTCCTATGAAACAGGAACAAAAGCATTGACTTAAACAAACCAAAACTTACCCTTAAAGCAATCAATCCTATTGTTTATATGGTTGTTTTTATCTTTATGTTTTTCCATACCCCACTGGAATAAGGGCGTTGGAATCATGTCCTAGACATTTGAAGTTTTCCAACAATACTTGTTAATATTCTATATAAAAAATTTCTGATTTCATTGTATAGCATTCCCACCAAAATTTCATTCTTCTTTAGCAATTTTTTTTTTTCTGAAATGTTGATGCTTATTTAATAAATCATAGGTCTTAGAAAGATGGATGCGATCCCCATATATTTTTCTTGGGCTAGCTACTTCATCTATGATCTAAAAATGTAAAAAGGTATTATAGACTTTATGTGAAGTTTGCTTATGTTACTTAGTGCAACGGATCGAAAAGATTGCGAATAACGTAAACATAGAAGCAAATTGAAACATAAACATACACATCAACGCAACAACAATTTGATAACAGAGTTCACCAAACTTCCTAGCTACCTCTTCGGGTCCTTAGCTTCTAGTGCTACTACTTTATTAGTCTTCAAAATTCTTTTACATACATGAGCTCAAAAACAGAGACTGAAATGAGAAAAAAGATCTCACCATTGTGTTCAGCTCGAAATTTCGAGTCAAACGAGTATAAACTTGCCTGTATTTGGCCTTTGTGCCCTCTAGACCCCCTGAAATGTGCAAAACTACCTCTGCCTTCTGCAAAACCACTTTCCACCGACAAACACCGCCCTCTATGCGGTGGAAACCACCTCAGTCTGTGCGGCCTAGATTCGGCAGGTTCGGCTCTACAACAGGTTAAAAGGATTTTAGTTCGGCTCTGTTTCAAGTCCGAACGTATGGGAATATTCGTTAGCTCGAAGGTGTAAAGGCGTGGTATATATTACAATGTTGGAGGTCGGTGGGTCGAACCCCACGCCCGACACTCTGACATTTTGACATGGATTGATATATA
>APFE031757415.1:0-16540 GCA_000404065.3 Pinus taeda
TAAAACACTTGATTTCTCGTGTGATAAATGCATGTTTAGAGAAGGATTGCTCTTAATTGTCTTGTTTGTCACTAGAAAGTCTTAGGCTTCTAGGGAGGTTGGTTTTGTCCGCACGATTAACTCTTTTCGCATGACAGGGTGTGGTGGTGGGAGCAGTGAAAGGGAGGGCAAGGTGTGGTGGTTTGAGAGAGAGGGTAGACTATGGTGGCAAGAATATATATATTAATTATTTTTTTTCAACTTTTTTTATTTTTTATATTTATATTTTTTTTTATTAGTGAGATTTTTTATATTTTGGTTCAACTAAAAAATTGATTTAGATTTTTTATTCTTATATATATATATATATATATATATATATATATATAATATATTACCACTATAATTTGTTTTTTTTACATTTTAATTTTTGGGTCATTAATTATCCCTTGCCACATGGCCAGATTGACCCTCGGGGTGGGTGGGGAATTAATTTTTAAATTTTTATTATTTAATTTAATTTTTAAATTTCATTTTTTTAGTGTTTCAATTTTATTTTATATTTAACATTTTTTTTTTCTAAAATTATGTCTATTTTTTAACATATTTATTCCCCCTTTTTATTTATTTTAATTTTTGGTTTAAATTTTTTATTACTTTTACAAGATTATTTTGTTTTTTTGTTTTTTATAGTTTGTTTTTGTCCTTCTTATATTTTTTTATATTTTGATTCTTTATTGTTGGTTTTTTATGATTTATTATTTGTAATATTATTTTTTTTATAATTTTTTTGCGTTTATTTTTATTGTTTTTTTTAATATTTTTGAATTTTCATTTTTCTTTGTATTTTCATTTTTAATTTATTTATATATTATTAATTTTTATTCAATTTTTTATTATTTATTTCCGTCTGCAAGGTCTGTGTCAATGCTTGTCTAGCAACTCGATCCCATTATTTGCAATTGGATAGTTGATTTTAATTTTTTCATTATAATGAATCGAGTCTGCCCCCACAATGTGTTAATTTCACGGTTGCTCTTTAAGTTTTCATTACAATGGGTCGAGTTCACCTACACTATGCATCAATTTGATGGTTGACTTTTAATTTTTTTTGTAATGTATCAAGTTGTCTTAGTCTGAGATGTTAAAATCGATATACATTTAGCATTTAAAAAATAAAATTACACTTGGTATAATAACTCTTTCACTAAGGTGTTCATTTTTAAAGTTTTTTTAGTCATAAATTTTCCATAATGTCATGCTTGAAATATTTTGAAAACTTAAGATTGTTTTGTAGTCATAATCTTTGGTTTTAATTCTATGGTTGAAAATTTGTCAATATTTAATGTTTTTCTAAGTCGTGATATTTTATCTTTAATGTTTTGGTTGAAAATAACTTGACAAGTATTTTTTCTTAGCACCATGCGTGAAAATTATTGGAATTTTAAGGTTTTTCAAATACATGATAATTTAAATTTAATGTCATGCCTAAAAATCATTGAAATTGTAAGGCTTTTCAAAGACGTGATATTTTATATCTAATGTCATGCTAGAAAATCGTTGAAAATTTGAAGTTTTTCATAGTCGTGATGTTCTATTTTTAACGTCATTATTAAAAAATGTTGAAAATTACCTAAAACAAAGACGTTATTTCAACATCAACACTTTTCGTTTTAGGGTGTTTTGGCACAAAACAAATAATTCTTACTGTCATGTTTAAAAAATGTTGAAATGTACCCTGAAAAGAAATTGCTATGCCAACATCAATACTTTTTATTTTCAAATTGTTTTTTCATGTTTTTTGGGGTTTTTGGGCTACAATTCCCATTCTGAGGTAATAGTTCTCATTTGATTGATAGTTATGTTTCTTTAGTGTGATCATGCATGCATTGAAGATGTGGAAGTGCTATCTTCTGGGAAAGAGGTTTGTATCTATTAGTGATCATAGTGGTTTATGGTTGGTAGTGATCATGCATGCAATGAAGATGTGGAGGCACTATCTTCTGGGAAAGAGGTTTGTATCTATTAGTGATCATAGTGGTTTGTGGTATCTATTTTACCACCTAAATATGAATGGTAGGTAGGATCGATGGCTAGCCATAATCAGTAAATTCGACTTTGAGATCAAATATATTAAAGGTAAAGAGAATAGTGTGGTAGATGCTCTTAGCACGCGGATACAGGTAAAATCACATAGCATCTATGAGTTCCTATGGGACAAACTTAACGGATAGGATCTTGCAGGAAAATCAACAGGATCTCAGGTATATGGAGAATGTGCACAGGTTGCCATAGAGTTCAGACAATGGTATAAGTACAACTACAAGTGGTGGTATAGGCATAGCTACAGGTGGTGGTACATGTATAGATACACGCAGTGGTACATGTACAGGTTGTTAGGTACATGTAGTGGTACATGTATAGGTACAAGTAGTAGTACAAGTATAGGTACAGGTGCGCAGGATGTAAACTATTGTCTCACAGCAAATGGATTGGTTATATTTAGGAACAGGATATATGTGTCAGATAGTAGTGTGTTCAAGAAGGCGATATTGAGGGAGTTTCATTTGAAATCATATTTAGGCTACCCAAGTTATCAGAAGACGTTGACAATAGTGAAAAAATTCTATTATTGTCTGAATTTGAAGAGAGATGTAGCAAATTTTGTGGCTAGGTTCTTGGATTATTAGTAGGTAAAGGCAGAGTGTAAGAATCCAGGTGGACTGCTACAACCAATTGTGATTCTAAAGGGGAAATGGGAGGTCATTTCCATGGTCTTTATCACAAGTTTTCCAAGGATAGTGAGACAGAATGATTCCATCATCGTAGTGGTCAGCAGGTTGACAAAGGTAGCACACTTCATTCCAATGAAGTCTACATTCTCAGCAAGTGATGTAGCACATATCTTCATCAAGGGCATGGTTACATTGCATGGAGTTCCAAAGAATATTGTGTTAGACAGGGATGTGAAGTTCATTTCCAATTTTTTGAAGAATTTATTTACACGTTTGGGAATAGAGTTTCCTTTCGTACAAATTATCATCCGCAGATAGAAGGATAGATAGAGAGGGTCAACAGGATATTCGAGGACATGTTGCAGATCTATGTGATGCATCATAAGTGTAAGTGGGAAGAGCAAATTCCACTGGTAGAGTTCTCTTATAACAATGGGTACCAGGAGTCACTGAGGATGAGTCCCTTTGAGGCATTGTATGGGCAAAGTTGTCATACTCCCATCAGTTAGAGTGATCTAGTTAACAGGGTGTTGATTGGACTCGACATGTTGAAAAACATAGAGTGGGAAATGCAGGTGATCAATAAGAATTTAAAAGAAGTAGAAGATAGGCAAAAGAGTTATCAAGATCAGGTTGGGTTTTTCAAGGAGTTCTAGGTTGGGGAACAAGTTTACTCGTGCATCAAACCAAACAAGAGATCCTTTAAAATTGGATCATGTGCTAACGTCGAACCCCAATTTTATGGACCTTCTAGGATTATTGAGAGGATTGGGCCAATAACCTATCCACTTGCACTACCACAGTAAAAGTCCATGATGTTTTCCATGTGTCATTTCTTAAGAAGTATGTTAAAGATGTTGATCATGTGATTGATTGGTCTATATTGCAAGTGGAGCCAGAAGGATAATTCCACCTGTAACCATAGTGTATTTTGCAAAGAAAGATGCTCATGCTCCGGAACCGAGCGGTCGAGTAGGCTAAAGTGTAATGGAAGCACTTTGGGACCCATGAAGATACATGGGACATGGCAGATTAGATGTAGGCTATGTATCCTTCTTTATTTGCTGGTTGAGTGGATTTTTTGGTATATATCTTTGGTATATGTTTTTGGTACATGTTTTGGTGATGTTTGGTATATGCACATATGTATGTGAATGTAAATGCTACCATGAGCTATGTTATAAATATCCAATAAACGGTATGGGTGTCATGTCATTATGATGTTATACTTGTTATGTTATCATGTTGGTTTGCTTCTTAGCAGGATGATCATTGTAAATACTACAACGAGCTAAGTTATAAAGCTCACTGGGAAGTATGTTTCCCTTACAATAACCTTGTTGGTATATGTGTTGTCAAACACTTAGGACGATGTTCCCCCAAGGTGGAGGGTTATGTAACATCCCTGGTGAAAATTCCATGTAATAAAAGTTAATAAAGGAAAAATAATAACCATGGTTGATGGGACACATATTCCAAGCTAAATGTTGGGAAAAATCATAGTGATGGGGACCACTTGTAGTTTATTAATGGCTGAAGAAATTGGTAAAGGCAAAGGCAAAGGATTTGGAAAGGCAAAGTGGAATTTTGGCACATTTGTTTATGAAAATAATGTAAATTAGGACAAGAGGGAGGTGAAATTTCATAGGTTGCATGTGAGGAGGAGAATGGAGGAAAATAAACAAAATAGACGTCTCATTAATAAAATAGTTTCTAAGGATCAGTTCATGGCTTTTTCCAGTTCATTTTTGGATCTCTCTCTCTCATACTCCTGGACACTTAAATTTTTCTTGGAGCACTCTTCGAGAGTGTGGCATACTTGGATTTTTGGATCAAGAAGGCAAAGGAAGAGTAGAATAGTTTAAGAGGACATCATGATCAACAACTAAAACAAGTTTTTCTTCCAGGTACCGAGTTGCATGTATGTTTTTGTCACTAGTTTTGGCACGCATGGGATATGCATGTGGTTTATTGGTCATGATTTTTTCACTAGCATGGAGGATTGCTTGGATTGGTAGTGGATTTTCCTAACCTTTCCATCTCTTGGATAGCCATGGTGTTGTGGGTTTATTTCTTTATTTTTCTAATTGGTTCTCATGATTCTTTTAGCTTGGGTTGAGTTACTAGTTCCTTGAGCCTTGGTTGGACAAAGACTCTGGAGCCTTGTAATAGCTTGGGTTGAGTTACTAGTCATGGAGCCTTGGTTGAACCAACTCTCTAGAGCCCTTGGTGGTTTGAGTTACTAGTCCGGTATCCTTCAAAGACTTTGGTAGAGACCAATCTGGTGATGGTTTTGTGATGTATGACCATGAGGTTGAATCATAGTTTGATGGGTTGAGGTGATTTGGCCTCTGGAAACCTTGGCTAGTTTTGATTGGTGTGTTTAATGACATCCCACTTTCATGCTTGGAATATAACAGAGGGGTGAGTAGATGAAGAGGGTTTTTTCTTAGCCATGTCTACGGTCGAGTGGTTTGTGGAAGTCCCCCAACTGGTTGCCCTTTCCATCATTAATATGAGGTTATTTATCCTTGTTATTTCAAGAGTATTATACTAGCTCATATGTGGATTATATGGTTGTGATTTACTTGGTATTTTTATTGATATTATGCTCATTATGAATATGTATTATGATAGTGGCTATGTATGGATCTCATCATGATTTTACTTGTATATGTATGAAAAATGTATATATGGCATAGTGGATAAAACTGTAGCTAATGTGTTGAGGCATCAATGCTTCTTAGTGATTCTTAGATGAGTATGAGACCCTTATTTTTAGATATTTTTTTTACACCTGTATATTACATATTTGTGAAATGTTTGACCAAATTCTTGTCATGGCTAGTAGGGGTCCAGTCAAGGGCTTGTTTAAGTAATTTCATTTGTATCATCATTCCATTGTTACCTTTTTGTTTTGAAGGTGTCATTTATTTTTGTGTAGTGACCTGGGCTCTGGGCCTGAAAAAGTGGCTCAAATCCCTGAGACGCGAGTACATCAATGGGGAGAAAAGTATTTGGAAACCCGCATACCATGCCATGGGAGCGCCAAAGCCTTTTAGATGCATGCATGCCCATATGAAGGGAGCGTCTAGGAGTGTAATGACCTAAAAACTCAGTGTTACCCAAGGGCTAGTTACTTGAGAGGTTGGGATCGTTGCTGAGAGTCTTTTTGCTAATGTAGAATGTTTGTATCATGTGTTTCCATCAATTCCACTTCCTTAAGGTGACTTAGGAGGTCGAATCATATTATAGTAACTTCTTGTCACATGTTTACCTTGGTTAGCCAATTACTTGGGTAGATGTGGGAGGAGGTTGTTACATTATTAATGACGAGTTGACCAATCTTAATCTTACAAAGGGTTTTAGGTATCAACCTATTTTTATATATGTTTCTATACTTTCAAGTGGAGAAATTTTCTAGTATTCAACTACAAAAAAAATGATTTAGGTGGCAATGTGGTTTTTGTAATTCATTTGGCTTCAAGTTTGAGGAAACATTCATAGGAGTTTTCCTTTTTGGATTTTGTTAATCCTTTTTTATCATTCTCCTTCATCCATTTTATGATGTATCACCACCAAGTTTGTTTCCAAAGATCAAAACAATTTTGGAGCTTATTGAGGGAGTAACATTGAGAGATTGGTATTTATTATATAAAGACATTACTAAAATCAAAATGTGTGGATTTGAATTGGATCCTTGTAGGATTCAAATTTTCTTCATATGAGAATTTTTACATTGGATTTTATCAAACAAAGTTTAAGTGTGGATTAAATTCATTTGGTGTTTAGGAAGCACACTGATCTCTTCAAACTAAAAGTAGAGGTTGGACCATTTTCGGTTAACACTAGAGAAAATCTCATGAAGTTGAAATGATGTTGCAGGATATGAAATTTTCATAAGGGGAGGTTTGGCATCATGATCCTCATGGTATTGTTTCGATTATAAGAGTTGAACAAGGTACAACTCCTTACAAACCTTTTCTAAAGTAAGAGGTGGAGAAATTTTCCAACAAGGATATATAAGAGTAAGATCCTATGATAATTTCATAGGTAAATATAGGATCATATTAGGCTTGAAATTTAGATATAATGGAAACTCCATAGAAGAGAGAAACAGAACTAAAAAGGTTATTTGCTAGATACACAACAATCAGACTCTGAATCAAAAAACGCAGAGTATAGGGTATAAAGGAGGAAAAGATTAGGGGAACCATAGGTATCAATCGTAGAAGCTACATCAAGTGAGTATGCCACATCAGCTAAGTCTATTTTTAATATGGATTTTCTACCATATCTTGTTTTAGATCTAGAAGCATCATCATCTGATTAGTCACCTACCACATCTGCTAAGTATGAGAACATATTTTCTTAGTTTATGGAAATCAAGAGAAGAAATGAAAATATAAGGTAGGAGTTTGAGAATGAAAATTGGAAACATGGCACAGCCTCACAAAGTATATTATTAGCAACCTTACAATATGAAAAAAGACAACTTCAAATGGTAGTTTTAGAACCAAAATCTCAAATCATTCAAATTGCAGAGGATTACAAAGATCATGCCAAACTCATTGTTGACCTAAAGCATAATCATGTGGTTGATCTGATGGATATCCATAGGAAAATAGAAGAGATGTTGTGTATAGCTTTATCAAGCTTAGCTACTAATTTTTTTAATTTGGAGAATTTTTTAAGTAAGGTGACCAATCAACTAAAGGAAAATATTTCCACTAGGACCAAGAAAATGAGGATTGAAAATATAGAAAACATTGTAAATAAAGCTATGTATATATCCAAATTACTCTTCCCCATTATTTTAGTAAAATATGCGGACACAGATATCTAACTATTGAGGAAAAATCTCAAGATGTCAACTCAGGAGCATGTTCAAACTCTAGATTTGGAAGCAATGCAAAGGGAGAAAGAACAATTACTTTGATCATAGAACAGGAAAAACATTTTGAAGACTAGAATTATAGGTTGAAAGATTGTTGAAATAGAAAGTTGAGAACATGTGTAGTGACCACCTGTGAGGAAACTATGATTGAAGCATACCCTTTAGATAATTTCATTGAAACAATTTCAACACTCAACATGAATGATTAAGAAATTGACAATCTAAAGAAGAAATTGTTTTACAAGAGTGGTTCATTAAGTTAAGCACATAATGAATTAGAAGACAAAGATAAAATTCTTAGCACCAAACTCAACCAGAAGGCTTCTCTACAAACTCAGATTGAATGGTATAAAAAGTAATTGATTAGCACTAAGCCATTGATTGGGACTAGAAAAGATATATGGAAGAATATTATTACTCACATTTCAAAATTTTGGGAGTTTGTTGTGGTAATTGGTGAGGAAGCATAGTTATTAATTGTTGCTAAAAGAAAGTTGTAAATCAGATTCAACAGTATTCAGGAAACAAACCTTAAGTCACAAACAAAATAATCAAATTTTGTAATTCCAAAGGTAAAAAATAGCGCAAATTACTAGGGTTCAATGATAGACCCAACTTGATAATGGAAACCAATATAGTTATTATTAAAAGAAATTATATGTAGCAAGTACTGGAAAAAAATAGGTCGGTTCAAAAGGGGATAAATTCATTTAATACCAAATTTAATATTTTAAAAGAAATTGGAATTCCATCCTGTTGGAATGTAACTGGAAGGTTGATACCTCTGGATCTATATAAATAAATACTATATAAGTTTGGGACAAATGATGGTAAGTTTTTTTATATGAAAGGAGCCTTTAAACAAGAAGAAATTGAGGATAAACTCATGGATGGCTTCTACATTCACTATCAATTAAGATTTTTTTTCCTATTAAGCCAACATATCAAAAATTCATTGATCTAGATATACCTTATGGGAAAATGATACCATACAGTTATTCAATTGGATTTGATTGGGAGAAATTAGATAACCTGCTTCCATGAATCTTTGAACTGCTAAAACAAATTCTAAACACAAGTTAAATTTCATGATTGAGTTGAGACATTCTATATTTTTGTGCTCATAAAGATTTTTGTTTGTAATTTTTGTTTAAAAGTTAGAAAACAACTTGAATGAAGGTTGCCTTTTGGGGAATAAAATACTTGTAATTTGTATTCAAGCACTTTATTTTCAGAAAGCTTTATCAAAGGATTATTTTTCAGCATATGGTGGTTTGTTGATTATGTGAGTAATGTTTTTATTTTTATTTTTATTTTCATAATATTGATATGAATATTTTAAAATTAAACGGAGCACCAAAGAGGTTAATTTGAGGATCAATTTCCCTTAATTCACTCAAAAATGTTAGGTTTGACACCGAGATTAAAATATAAATAATTTATTTGTATTTTTCCTCTGCACTCATTGATTGTTTCCCAAATTTCATGTAAATGAGATATATCAATTTTTTGAGCTTCTGGAATGTTATTTTGTACACCTTCTTGCTATATCATATAACTAATATATTCAAGTTGAGTGTAAATGTTATCTAATATATTTATGCAATCTTTATCATCATCTTTAGCTATTTGTGTCTTTCATAGTGGAATGTTTTCCCTTTTGGTTAAGCTTTTGGAGGGATTTTGTTTTACATTTTTAAAGAAATGAATGTGACCCTTATCAACCATTTTTTAAAAACCCCACATCTTGATCCCTCGACACAATTTTCATGCGTGGAGGTGATTCACAAAGAATTCCCCCATATTTAGTAAATTAATACACAAATATTTAAAAAGTCAATTAGGGTTTGACTAATTCTTGATCCTCTATTTTATGTCCATCCACTCATTTTTAACCTTTATGGATATTGCGTCTTCCTAATGATTGTCACTAAAAATAGGTATCTCCTGTAAACACCTAGAAATAGCGACACCTAGAAATCGTCACATATGAAATATAATTTATGGAGGTACTTTATTTTTTAGTATAAGCGAAAACAAATATTAAATTTATGGGCAAGCGGAAAAGAAGCATGTAATTTGACCAAAGAACTTTAGTTGGGTCAACGGATATGAAAAAGGCATGCAGTTTATATGAGTGTAGACTTCGCTCCTTGTATATAGTATCTTGTTAACTTAGAGTTCCTTTTAGAAAAAATACATAAATAAAAAAATAGAATTATTAAGGTTATTTTTAGGAATAAAATAAATTTTTATTTATTTATTTTGGAATTATAATTTTATTTAATTTTATTTTTGAATTATGATTTTATTATTTTAATTTAATTATCAATAATTTTTAAGTGGATAATAAATATAATAAATATAATAAAATATTTTTTTTATAATATAAATAAATGAAAATTAACATTTATTTTAAAGTAAGGTATACAATTTTTTTTAATTATATTAATTTAAAAAATGTCATATGAAATCAGTTATGTTTTTTGAGCATATAGTACTAATGAGTCATGGTATTAGCCCAAAATTAAGAATCTTCACAATAAGGTGAGGTGAACTCTTCATAATTAAAAAATCTTGTTTCGTGTGTGTGTGTGTGTATATCTATATAATATAATATATATATATAATATATAATATATAAATAATTAATTTCTCTACGATTTTTTTAATTTTAGCAACTTGAAATGTATGAAGTTATTTTTCCTTCAAGGTTAGAGCTCAATTGGTCAAGTGTTTGTCGTTAAAGCATTTTTCCAATTGAGAGGTCATGGGTTCAATTATCTTGACACTCTTGGGGTCAAGTTTCGTAGTTGATCCTGCAGGGAGTGATCCCTTCGGGTGAATCTTCTTGGTGCAAATATTTCATGGACATAGCAATCTGCGACTTCCTGAGTGTGTAAATGACATAGGAAAAAATGATGAACTTTTTTTCTATTTATTATGGGCTGATGTTTATTGGAAATTACAAACCATTTAATTTATATGGTTGCAGTAGTGTTAAGAAGTTAGCTCAATTTGTCAAGTGCCTGTTGTTAAAGCACTTTTCCAATTGAGAGGTCATGGGTTTAATTATCTTGACACTCTCAGGGTCAAGTTTCGTAGTTGATCCTGCAAGGAGTAATCCCTTCGGGTGAATCTTCCTGGTACAAATATTTCATGGACATAGCAGCCTGTGACCTCCTAAGTTTATGAATGACATACGAAAAAAAATGAACTTTTTTTATATTTATCATGGATTGATGTTTATTGGCAATTACAAACCACTTTATTTATATGGTTGCACTAGTGTTAAGAAGTTTCAAAAGTTAATGATCTTGTTTTAATTGAATAAGTCAATGAAATTAGACAAAATAATGCTCGATTGTAACAAAAAAAATTGTAAATTAGTTTACAGCATGTTGATTCTTGGTTCATGTCATATTATGAGCCCCTTCTTATATGCTAACTTCTTGTTTTTCTTTTTAAATATTTTTTTATTTTTTCATTTCCATAAATATATATTATTATAATGTTTTTTAACTTAGCAGGTGTAGATCACTTTATTTGTGGAGTTCATATCTCATCAAGTCACACATTAAACTTTCATAGGGAGGGATTGAGGATATGGAGCTCAATAAACTATTCCATGTGGTGTCTAAGCTCCACTAGGTCCTGCACAACTTTGGTGACAACATCCTACTATTAAGTAGATCATTCGTCCATTAAAACTATTTCTAGCTCAAACTTAGCCTCTAGAAACATCCCAGTAATGCATAGACCATTCAAATAATTCTTCCATTCAAACTAACATTGACTTCGTCTTAGGCTCCACTTTGCTTGAAAAATAAAAACAAAATCATTTGTCAATTTTCAATAATTTCATCCTTTAATTTATGTTTTAACACTTGCATCCATTTTGTTCTTGTTTGGTATCATATGGTGTCATATTGAGACAGAATAAATATTTTTTCTTATTTTCCAACATGTGGAATGTATGTAAAGATGTACAGAGTCAACCGAGCATTGTTGTAGCGTAGCTTGAACCTTGGTTAGCAAGAGGGCCTATTCCACAACAGGTTATATTTCTTCCTTTTCGAGATCCATATATAATTTATCTTTGATCAGTTTCAATCATATATATCAAATCATATATGTCAACTCCATGATTTACTCAATCAAGAACTAGACTAATTGTTTAATCAATGGCATACTAAACTCCATAACCTAGAGAAATCATTGGGTCTCAATCCATAGAATCTATTATTGTTGGTGTTAGTAGTTTTATGTGGGTCATTGCTATGCAACCTCTTAATCACTTTTTTCAACAACTATATCAACTACTTATCAACACTTGAAAAATATCTTCTTCAATAGGATCTCTCAAGGTATCAAATATGTAAGACCATTCTTCAACCTATTAAATAGTGAAAATAAATTGTATGTTTTCTGTTTTCTTAACCTAATAACACTATTAATTTGACTTCTTTACACCTTAATTACATATTTATTTTTTAGTTTATAGGGCTTGTATGTAATCTTCTTGTGTATTTTTCTTCATCAACAAATGACCAATCTCTAGGAGCCCCTTAAAGGCCTAACTACAATGAACATATAGTTCTCTGATTTAATAATTAGAGAAAGTTTTAGAAAGTGGTATTGCACACCATGCAAATAACCATAACATAAATCAAAACTCTTAGAATTCACAAAAAATTAGTAGGAAATCCAAACCTTTCATAGTACCTAAGGCCCTCAATCATATTTTAACTCATCCATTTATCAATCTCCTATCTCCATACCACTAGGAAATCCCATTTTATAACTTCCTTCATTGTTGCTTCAACTGGTTCCAAGTCATATACCATTGTGTAAAGCATGTTTTATTGGTTAGGCCCCCCGAGGGTTGTAGATAGTTGCCCATTGTCTATGAAAAAGAGTCATTCTAACATTGAAAGATGGAAACAAGTAGCATGTTAGTCACTATATGCTCTCAGGAAAGAAAAATAGGAAAAACAAAAATATGGTGTATACTACTACAACAACAATTTTCATGTTATAGAGATGTTATACTTTTAGTAATAAAAAATGGTTAGAAAATGAAATTACATTATGAAATTCATTTGACATAATATATCTAAATTTCCACTTATTATCCATACTAAATATTTCACTATTAAATTCAATGTAATGCTCGCAAATAATAATAATAGATGAATAATATTAATATAAGTAAATAAATAAAACAACACATAAATGCATAAAATATAAGAATAATAAAAAATATACAATATAATAATGGTAAATTAATAAAATTGAAGTTTCAAATAAATATATAAAAATAAACTATAAAAAAATAAAATAAGAATAAGTTAAATTACACAAGTGAAAAGATAAAATAAATAAAGAGTTAAATTAAGAAAAATGTGAATTAAATTAAAACTGAAAATAAATAAATAAATGTTTCCATGTTGACACATGGATTGCGAGCATATGGATCCTTTTCCAATCCCTTTCTATTTTTGGAATTGTTTATTTTATTTAATGAATGGAAAAGGAGATGAGAAACAATATCCATTCCTTTTGAAGGAAAATGTTGTGAGACAAAGGATTCCCTGGCAATAATAGTTATTGAGGGCTCAGGGGCGGCCAATTGTAGAAATATTATGTGTAGTTGAGCCTATGGGTAGGTGGAGAGTCTTCCCTAAAGCCTTATTGTGGCAAGTAGGATCTAGGTAGTGTTGTAACTGTGAAATCACTAGTAAGGTATATTGTCACCATAGGTTAGTCTTCTCTATTAATGATTTTGAAAATTCTATGCTAATTAGTTGAATAGTTTGTGTTGATTATTAATCGCTTAAATTGATTTGATTAGTTATATGTTTGAATTATGGGGCATTATATATGGTATTAGAGAAAGTTTCGACTTTGTGTAGCCTCTAGGGACAGGTTTGAGAAAAATACCTAGTTAGATTTATAAATAACTTTGCCTAAGAAAACATGATGACAACCTCTTTTAAGGTATATTTGCTTACTGGGTTCCCTAAATCCTTTTTTTATAAAAAATTCTCCTAAACCTTATAGTTGATATCCCATTCTTGTTCTCCTCATAGTCACGGTTAAAATATATTCTAGATCCATGGATATATCAAAAACATAAAAAAAAAAACTGAAGGACGTAAAATGTTTGAAACTTGTCTGTTAGAATTCAACTTTTTACGGCAAAAAACCCAGGGCTTTGAGCGCAAAAGCAAGGTATCCTGTGGTTTCAAAAAAAAAATCTAGACTAAAAGTGTAACAACCCTAGTGAAAATTTCATGTAATAAAAGTTAATAAAGGCAAAATAAGACCAAGGTTAAGGGGCACTTATTCCAAGTTGAATGTTGGGCAAGGATATCATAGTGGACATCATTGATTATGTGTTTTGGCTAAGGAAAATCAGCAAAGGCTAAGGAAAAGGCATTAGAAAGGAAAAGGACATTTCTGGCACATTTATTTATGAAAATAATGGAAATTAGGAGAAAATGAAGCTGAAAGGTCACAAGTTGCATGTGAGGAGGAAAATGAAGGAAAATAATGGAAATGAAGAAAATATAGGCCTCATTAATAAAAATTCTTCTTGGGATCGGTTGGTAACCTTTTGTCTATTCAAGTTTGGAGCTCTCTTGTTATTCTCTCTCTCTCTAACTCTTGGTCATTTAGAATTTTCTTGGAGCACTCTAGATTTGGATAAGGGAAGGAAAAGCAAGCAAAGGGAAAAAAAAGAAAACAAGGATCAAGGAAGGAAATTAGCATCAATCAGCTGCAACAAGAATACTTGCAGGTAACCTTTTGCATGTGTGATTTGCTAGCCATTTTGGACATGCAAGACTTTGCATGTTGATGTATGGTTCTCCTGTTGTCGGTGGCATGGTTTTGCTGGGTTATCAAAGTGGCTTTCATACTAGCCTTGTCTTTTTCTAGATTCCATGGTGTTAGGATGTTATTTCAGTTTTGAGCTTTGTTTTTCCCAAAGGATTTCAGAATCAGTGGCAGAGGTGGTCTCAAGGTTCATTCCCAAAGGCCTAGGAATCCCTTGACCATTTTTGGCGAGTATTTCGTCATTCAAAAACCCACCATTATTATTAGAATAAGTAAATTAGTTGAATAATGGGGATCCTTTTGAATTTTAAATATTCATCCTTTAATAAAATAGATAAAATATAGAGTCTCAAAAAATTAAGATAAAGAACCATCCTGACTGTAGGTCTAAACTCCATTAATATTTTTGAAAAGGACTTAAAGTTGGATAGGTCTCAAGAATTTCACATATCGCTAATTGCAAGTGAGTAAAAGTGCCATACTAAGTCAAAGCATGACATGAGAGTACCCAACCTAACCCAACACGATAAAAATCCTAATTGAGTTGAAATGAAGAAAACTCCCCTCACATTTGAATAATATTTCAAGTCCTACAAATAAGCTAGATCATATCACAAACGGAAATATCGTATTTCCCCAATGTTATTGTTAACTCCAAACCCCAATAAAGCACCCCGATATTGTAAAACCTTATCGCCATATTCTCATCACATTATATCACAAAGGGTTAAAATGACCTCCCCTTAAGAAACGTCAATTGTGATAAATCGCGCAATAATTTCCCTCCCATATCTCTTAGCGAATGTCATCAATCACATATTGAAAACATTCATTTCGCAAAGCCATCTATGATCAATTCAAATATCTTTTGATGTAATATAATCTGACAGGATGCTTACCTGTCCAAAAGACATGTGAAATCCACATCTCTTCATTTATTATTAGTTATAATGGTATTAATGGAAATTGGTTATGAGAATGATTTGGTTGATTTCATTAAGCATTTAGAGATTTTTGTATTAAATGCCTACTTTTAAAATATTTTACCATTTTGCCATAAGTCTTGAATGCTAAGTATTGCTTCCTATTCTTATCATTTCTTATGTGCCATAGGCTAGTCCCGAGAAGTAGAGCTTAAGCAAAATGTCGAGTGCTCCAAAGAAGAATAAGAAGAATGTGGTTCCACCACCACTGGCCACAACTACTACAGAAGTAACTAAAATTCCTCCATTATTCACATATAATACATGTACTACAGGTATCAGAAGTTCTTCCTCAGAAGCGATATAAAAATTATTTGAGGAAGAAGAACCCAGGGTAATTGTTAGAAAAGCTACATTGGATGATACTACAACAACATCTGAAACCACTTCGGCAGATGCCACCAAATCTCATCTCCATCAAATAATGGCTCGGGAAAATAGAATTCCATATACGGACTTAGTCAAATGGTTAATTGACGAAGTGAATATCACCGCCAGGACTTTCATAACCTTGAGGACATAGACAAATATTGGATCATTCAGAGCCGAAGACTTCCGAAAGATATACCACCTACCAGAACCCTAGAAGATATACAACAACTAGCTTATTCAAAAGTTCACAGATGAGCATGCAATTTAGTCAGACTCAATTAGGCCATGGAGGAACTAGCCAAGCAAGCACAAACATGACAATAAGGGGCATGTATTCCCTAGCTTCTCCTGTTGGTCCTTATTGTCATATTGTAGCTATGATGTGTAGGTTATTTACTAAACATAATACACATATTCACTATAGAATGGGTTCCCCTAATAGAATTTGGCTCAGATGCCTACATTATGGATTGGGCTACCATTTTTTCAAACAATTTGGCCATTTAGATTTTGTCATAGAGAAGTAAATATAATATGTCTACTAGGGAGATTCCCCCTTTTTTATGAGCATTTATATGATGGATGTGTTGTGATTTACCTTTGATTTTCCATCCATGGGATGGAAATGGACTTTAGAAGACCCTACCCCCATCCATATATACCATAATATCCTTGGGAAAGAAAATATCAGGCCCATTTTTATAAAATCTACCATGGGGTAATGTTACCATTGT